>MQUG01003258.1:0-220951 GCA_007213375.1 Steinernema feltiae
GGATTTCGGATTGAAGTGGATGAAGTGCGAGACAGAGAATGTCTTCGTCCAAGTTGCATAAGTGACTGTACTCAATGAGTGGATCCAGATTCACTCGACCAACAGAAACTGCTTGCCTCAAAGTCAAAGGATAATCAGGGAATTCCGCCTGAACCGCAAAGATTAGGTCAATAGTCGTTATTCGATCAGATGATACCTGTGCTGTTTTGCTGTTCATGTAGATCTTGCAAATCTCATTGTCAACATAATCAACGTTTATCGGTTTCCGAATTTCACCTTCGTTCAAAAGCTCTTGAATTGAATTCTCAAGATCTTGTTTTATCCACACAGTATCCATGTTTTCTGCAGCGATACCAATAATGTGAGGCTTTTTGCGGCTAACAAACTTCTTGAATTTGTCCAAATCTTGATTCTACAACAAACAGTCATTATCACTATTCGCAGAAATTTTCTTTAACCTTGCGATTGCTTTCAACAGGTCGATAAGGACTTCGACGAGTTGTCAGATTAGTCAATCTGATTGTTTCAATGACATTGCCGTCTTGGTCAATAAGAACTCCAAACGAAGCCTGATCTCGTTCAAGTGACTGCACAATTCCCAAAATGCGAACAGTAGCAACATCGTGAACATCATCATCATCATAGTCATCTCTGTTATCATCTTCCAACGGTTTGGACGCAACCGTCTTTGCAGTTGGGAAGTTACTGAAAAAGTCCTCAAACAATAATAGGCACAACGAGGCAAAACCCACTCATTGCGATACTCGTCTGCTAAAGAAAGAGAATCTTTGGGCTCCTGCACGACTTCGTGCTTCTTCCAATCCAAATTCTCAGCAAACTGTTCAGGAGTCAAACCAAAACGATGTGACAACTCTTCCAGACCACACTGCATGCAAAGCTGAATTTTAAACTACAATTAAGAGAAGCACCTAACAAGCTGTTCGTACCGTTTACTTGTCTTGGCGACTAGACAACTTGAATTTAGCAAGGGCCAATTCTTCCTTTTCCGAACACGATGAAGAGGGCGACGAACACGAGGAAGAGGCTCGCCATCTTCACCAAGCTCATCCTCCTGATATTCTTCTTCTCCATCACCGACCTCTGCTTCATCGTCGTAAAATTCGTTAAAGTTAAAGTCTTCAACTCCGAAAACGTCACGAGCTTCATCAAGAGCTCTACAACATAGATTATAACATAACCAAAACATTAAAATCACTTTCGATACATCTGATAGTTTTTGTCTTTGTCGATTTGTTTGTTTTCGGTCCCGCCACGACGAGCTTTAACACTTGTAGCCTAAATGTGATCTTCTCAGCTCTTTTTCGCATGAATTGTACTGGTGCCTTCCCTGGGATGTTCGCTAATTGCTGTTACTGCGTTTAAAATTTTGATTGACAAAGTTGCCGGGCCCGAATCGCCACAATGAACTTATGCGAATATTTTGTTTTCGTGCCATATTGCATTGTTATTTATCGTGCGCCGCAGCATTTTGTTAAAAATTTCCGTTGATGTTTGGGGAAATCAGGTTTTGCATAGGATAGTCCTGTAAAATTATTTTTTTTTTAAATAGGTGTTTGTAAAGCTCTGTCACCTATTTTCTATCATATGATATAGATGCAATCGCTCGCAAAAAAGGCGATTTTTTATTTTTTTTATATTTTTTAATTTTTTTATATTTTTAAATTTTTTTCTTCGATTTTGCTGAAATTTTGTCTACACATTTTATTGGTTGCGCTAAATTAGATTGTGAAGTCAGAATTCCCGTATATATCCTTCTGCACGAGCTCTTGAGTACTAGGCGCGTTTATCGTTTTCCTGTGAACACTAAAAATGCACCGTCTATTTTCAGTAAAAATGCTGTCACGGTGGCTAATACCAACCGTGGTACAAGTTTATTTTGTGCTCTATATGCAGATGCTGTGGCATGTCGCGCTGCAAACAGCGCGACTGTTTCGAGTTGCCCTGCTCGCTTGGGGCACATACTACGGCTACCTTGCCGTGGAAGCCAATCCTCCGGAAAGGCAAAAGCGGCTTTTGGGCTGCTTTGCGCTCTGTGCGTCGGGCTTTTGCTCTATGACGCAACGGAGTGGTATAAGTGGCTAAATAGCCTAATTCATAGGTGGTGCCATGCTCGATATATGCAATTATATCGGAGCGCGGAGCATCCTGTGTATTTAGTCTAGAGGACAGCAGACCTTTAAAGGTCCGGGTATTGTACCCGACCCTCAAGTCTCATTAAAGGCAATGACGAAATGGCTGTTCTGAAAGGGCTGAAAGCACCTATTCTGAAATGAAACTGAGGCCAATCTGAGCTTTACATTTCCTTATTATCGTGGCGCGTATAAATTGTAGATGCCTCAGCCTATTTTGAACTAACTCTGTTCTATTTTCAGAACCGATGACGGGTGGATGCGCGAGGAGCTGCTTAAGATACGCGATGCGATGATCGAGGTGCTCCAGAACGCGCTTTTGGCGCATCGACAGATGGCAACGAAGGTAAAGTCAGTTTGTCTCTGTTTGAAGCTGTATTATTGTGTTCAGTTGGCCAATGAAATGGACAAGTCAAACGACAATGCAGAGAAGGAGAAGATTCTGACCGAAAACAAGTATTTGCTCGATCTCTATCGACACCTGGTCTCCTCGAAGTTGATTACTCCGAACGAGTTTTGGTCCGAGTACATTGACGATGTTAGCAGTCGTCCTCTAATCTGAATTAACTGACTTTCTTTTAGGCGAATTGCGTTCAAGAGGGAAAGCTAGGGGTTTCTGGTGCTTTTCTTAATTCAATTGCTCAAACTGATGGCATCAACGGCGTCAGTCTTGTGCTCAACGCTGACGTTATTGAGAGCATCTTCAAGACTTTTCCTGCTGGTACGTTCTAATATTTCCTTTACCAATATGATTGTGTTTAGTTGAACGGAAGCATTACGAACTTGTTCCTCATTCTTTAAACCAGAGCTTTCTTGCAGGAAGACGATAGACCGGTTACGAAGCACAACGAAAACAAACAGTTGCTAGTTCGGAGATGCAATTATCAATCTGGGCGAATTCTGCACACTGCTCTTGGAAAGCGCTGGAGTGAATTATCCAAGCGGAACGGAAGTGGTTTATCGTTTCCTTTGAACGGAGTCGCATCAGCCGACGAATACTCACACTCTCGTGCAAGCGGACATAGTGCTGGCGATACTGCGACTACAAGTTCCAGTGTACTGGATGGTGACGAAATAGTTGTGGACAGCGAAGTGCTGAATGTGGACGACGAGGATATGGACCGATATCTTGTCTTGCTGGAGTAGATATGGAGCCATTCGAGGAGAAAAGTGTGTTGCACCAGAAGAAGGCGCCATGCTTAGAGACTTGATGATTCGAATTAATAGACCAAAGCGTGATACTCGCCACCTGGTCCGATTCAGAGCTCTTCTGGCCTCTGGAGAGGATCCGTTCCATATTTATCGTGTAAACGAAACAAACGGGAGAGAGTACGAGGTTCAATAACCAATGCGTTATGTACCACCGTTCGATCAGGCGTGACCAAAAGCGGTGAAAGATGATGAGAAACGAGCCGCAAAACAAAGAGGAGAAATGACCGCAGCGTGATTAGTGTGAATGGATGAAGGTCTGATCGATGCAGACCTTGGCCAAGCCATAACAACTCTTGACTCCAGCCGCTCCTTCCACACCCTGGAGTTTATTCCAGTTTGCCCTGCCCTGCCCTGCCCAGTTCAGTTTTTGTATTTTTGTTTTTGCTTCACTGTTTCGCAGTGGATGACGATTCTACTGGATTTTGCATCGCTCAATTCAATGCACTCTGAACCAAGTTAACTATACCATAAAGTATACGGTATACGCGTTCGAGATATATCAAATGTTTTAGACGGACATTTGCCTGGGCTGTGTTGGCATCGATTGTTTCAGTCGTTTTTCGCATTACTTCTTGCATGCTTGCACAATACATTAGTTTCTCTTTTTCTTATTTACGTGTTCCTTTGTTGAAGTTATTCCGCTAACGAGGGGCTTTTGCAGAAATGGGTGATAGAGGAAAGAAGAGCACCGGTGGTAACACCGAACCTATGCCGTTCATGCGTAAATGGGGAAGGAGCACTTCCAGCACTCCTGCTCCTCCTCCACCTCCGTCGGAGCCAATGCAAAATCCCATTTGCATTGACGATATTGTGGCGGGACCCGCTCCACCTCCAGAAGCCAACGGACACGATGACGTTTCGCGCTCTCGTTCGCCATACGAGAAGGAACGCGACCGCGATCGTGACCGGCGACACAGAGATCGCAGCGATCGGTATGTATTGACGAATGTGAACCAAATTCTAATGTTTAACTGCAGCCGCGATAAACGTCGTCGTTCTCGTTCACCTTATGAGAAAGAGCGTGATCGTGACCGACGTGATCGCGATCGTCGTGAACGCCGGGACAGAAGCAACTCATTTGACCGATCGGATCGCAAGCGTCGTCGTGATCGAAGTCGTTCCCACGAACGCCGCCGTGAAAGAACACCGTCGCGTTCTCCAGCCGTAAAGAAAGAAGATCATTCGCCGCCGCGATCCCAGGAAGGCGCCAAACCATCACAACCGTCGGGAGGGCTGTTCCCAATTGGAATTAAGGTGCCTCAAGCTACAAATTCGCTCTTGGCACGTACTGACCGTAAGTTCTGATAGCAGCTTTGTTCGCAGAGAAATTCTTTCAAATTTAGTGAACCCCGTGGATGGTGCTTCTCCCGCGTCGAATGGCGACTCAAGCCGTGAAGAACGTCGCAGAGAGAGAAAATCGCGATGGAGTTGCACAAAGTCGTTTGTTCCTGGAATGCCAACCATTCTACCTTCTACTCTGAGTGAAGATCAGCGTCAAGGCTATCTCTGTAAGTTCTTGATCCTATTTGTCTTTGTCTTTTCCCTCCCCCGTCCCCTTCGAATTCGGACAACGGTCAACTTGCTTCGATAACTGACTGGTTTGTTTATTCTGTCTTGTACATTCGTAATTTTATTGATTTGCATTCGTTGGTTCCATACAATTTACTAATATGTCTCGGGGGCTCGCCCCCGCAATCTATGTTTTAGTGCAGCTTGAAATTGAAGAAGCTACGCGAAAACTCCGCCTGGGCGATTTTATTGGTAATCCAGATCCAAGACAACGGTGAGTAACTACAAAAAAAACTGACCGAAGATCACCGCGTTGGTCCATTGGACGATTTTAGACTCAAATCTCCATAGATCAATCGAGGATGATATTGGTTTTGTTTATTTTACTTTAATTATAATTTCAACATTGAGCATTCAGGAGACATTCCTAAAACGTGATTAGAGCCTTTTTGCAGGTTCGACCTCATTAGCACGTGTTTATTAAACACCTTTTAGAACGATAAAAGCGCTCGAACGTGAGACTGACGATGCTACGCAGCGGCCTAATTAAATCTAATGATTCTTATTTTTCAGCTTTTAGGCACGCTTAGCAGTTAGTACCACCTTACCGTTCCCCCTCCCTCCTTAAAAATTGAAATTTTAGGATACATTGCTGTCCATTAAAAGCGTGCTCATTTTGTTTTTTTCAGGTCACCGTCTCCTGAGCCTATCTATGATAGCAATGGCAAGCGCTTGAACACTCGGGAAATTCGAAAGCGTCAGGAATTGGAGCAGCTTCGACATGAGAAGATTCAGAATTTACTAAGAATCAATCCCAACTACAAGCCTCCAGCGGACTATCGTATGCCCAACATTCGGCTCCACGATAAGGTTTGGATCCCACAAGATGATCACCCAGAGATCAACTTTGTTGGTCTTTTGATTGGTCCTCGTGGAAACACACTCAAAGCACTTGAAACAGAGGTCGGTCGACTTGTCAGTTTTCGCTAATTCCGATTGTAATTTTAGACGGGCGCCAAAATTATCATTCGCGGTAAAGGGTCTGTGAAAGAAGGCAAACTTGGTCGCCGTGAAGGTCCAATGCCTGGAGAGAACGAGCCTCTTCATGCGTATGTTACCGGAACAGATTCAGCCACGATCAAGAAGGCTTGCGAAAAAATTAAAAGCATTATCAATGAAGCTCTCAACATTCCTGATGGCCAAAATGAATTGCGCAAACTTCAATTGCGCGAATTGGCCCTCCTCAACGGTACACTTCGTCCGGAAGATGCTGTCAGTGGTGTCCGTTGTTCCAACTGCGGAAGTGACCAGCATAAGAGTTACGAATGTCCTGATGCGCCTAATGTTACTGCTAACATTGTTTGTTCCATGTGCGGTGGAGCTGGTCACATTGCTCGTGATTGTAAGACACCGCGAACCGCCATTATCGGTGAAAACGGAGAACTTGTTGGAATGGATGATGAGGTTGGTTTTGGCTAACTGCATTGCTGGTAAAATCTCTAAACTTTAGTACACTGCATTGATGGCTGAATTGGGAGAACAGACTGTTGAAGCGGCTGCTCCGATCGTGCGTGTAAATTTGACTCAACGTGCTCAACCGCAGAACTATAGCTGGGGTGCTGCAGGTGGTGCAATAGGTTCACAGTGGCATGCTGATCCCTCTGCTGCAGGTAATGTGAAATGAAGCAAAATGTTATAAACCGTGTCATCCTTTTAGTTGCTGCCCAGTACTTATCGCAGCTTCATGGAACGGCACAGCAACAATCACTGAATCAAACTGTTGAAAGTGCCGCTGCTTACGCCGCGTGGAGTCAACAAATGTATGGATCAAATGGAGAGTGGACGAGTGAAGGTGGTTATCCCATGCCTGTTCCACCTCCTCCATGTGATGGCGAAGCACAGTCAAGTACTCCATCGACGGCTGATCTCGCGCAGCAAGCAATGTCTTGGGCGGCTCTGTACCAGGCGGCTCCACCACCACCACCTCCAGCAGCCGAGTCTTAAATGTATCCAAAAAGTTGGAAGCGCTTCATCCATTATTTGTAACCATAATCTGTGCATTCTGGTTCGAATATCTCACCTGGTTGTCTTTTCTGAATATTTTCATTGTTTTGTTGCATGAATGTGGTGTTTTACATGTTTACTTATGCACAAAAATCTCAACGATATCTACAGTTGACAGAAGATCTGAGAGGGCGGGAGAGTTGCTGGTTCGAGGGAGCGTATAGTAGTTACTCTGGTTGGGGGTTTCGGTCGTTTCGTACATACATGCACACAAAGAAGATTGCTTTCGAGCTAAATCCATTTCGGTCGGTCCACCGCCGTCGATCCCGTTTTTATAAGCGCGGGACGCGATGCGGTGCTCACTGAGTTGGTCTGCCGGAGTTGGGTTTGCCGTCGCTCTGTCGCTGTCAGCGGGGCGCTTCTGCGCGGTGCCGCGGGCGGATTCGTCGTCGACGGCGTCGGATTCCGCGTTGTTCGCGTGAGCGGTGGCCGAGCTGCAGTTATGGGCATCCGCGCTGATTGCGCTCTGGTTACGGTAGCGCGCGGCGTTGTCAGTTTCGCAGTCGACGGAGGACGCGCAGAGGAGGCGGCGACGCGATTCGCGACGATCTGCGAAGGTCGCGTTGGAGTCCCGGGAGTCGGAGGCGTCGTCGGAGCGTTTGAGTCGTTCGTCTGCTTCGAAAGACGGATTCTGCTGAGATTCACACGTTGTGTCGCTTTCGCCGGCGCCGATTTCGTCGAGGAATCGGATGACGCGATGGACGGTTTCCGTTGTATCGACGTGGGTGGTCGCGAGGTGGAAAGCAGCGTTTTCGCCGTGGGTGAACCCGGTTTCGCCTCCACAGAAGGCTGACGAGACGTCGCCGTCTTCTCCAGTGGCGGTTTCGCCGCCATCGCCTTCGCGGAAGGCGCTGCGCCCGTCGCTTCGGTCGTCGCCGGAGTGACGTTCTTGTCGGACTCGAAACCCTCGTCGGTCTTCTGACTTTTCGGCGAAGAATTCGGGGTGTAGGAAGGCGAGTCGGAGGTGACGTTCACGTTGATTAGGATCGGGTCGTCGATCCCAGAGTCCCTCTTGCTGTCGCTCGTCTTCGACCACTTCTCCTCGTTCACTTGCAGCGTATTGGACGTCTTCGTGCACCGCGATGGCGCAGCCTGAAATGCATGGTTACGGTATTGGCATACTGTATGGTGCGAGCACCTTGACCTGATTGACGCTCAGCGCTTCGTCGATGAACGACTCGAGATTCGAGATGTTCCGCATGTTCCGGTCCATCGGGCGCACCTTCCGCTGCACCAACGGAGAGTCGTTGGGGGAGACGGAGGTGTCGCGGCGCTTCCGCAGCGGCGCCGCGGTTTCGTAGGCGACGGAGCGTCGGTCGCGCTCGTCTTCCACGTTGCTCTCGCTTCGTTTCTTCGGCGTCGGCGCCACTTCTACCTGAATCGGTGTTTCTGGCGCCTTCGGCTTCACATTCACCGCCTCCGCCGACGAATGCGACTTCAAACTGCTCAGCGAGAGCGACGAAGCGCCGTTCTGCGAGTGTACGACGCCCTTCATGCGACTCTCGCGCTCTTCGCGCAGCTGATTGTCGCGGATCGCGCCGTGGAAGCGACTGACGAACGTTCCGAAGATCTTGAAACATTCCTCGAGGCGGAAAGTCTTCTCGTTCTCGCAGAAGTACGCGGCGAGTTCCACGCGGTGCGTTTCGATCGTCGCGAGGTCGGCGTTCACGGAGATCAGCTGCTGCGTTGCGTCCTCGAGGAAGTCGACCATTTCCTCGAATTCCTCCGTCCGCGTCACCAGAATCGTTTTCATTTTCTCGATTCGGTCGCTGAAGGATTTGATTTCCGACTTCAACGACTCGATGGGGAGCCGCGCCGCTTCATCCACGCGTTCCAACTCGTGATCGAGTTCATCGGAGCACTCCGCCATTTGCTGCAACGCAGACGAGTTTAGACACGCATCTAAGAGATCGCTCTCCTACCATGGCGATCAGATGGAGCAGCGTGGTGCCTCCGCCGCGCGTCGCCCGGAGATCGACGATTCTCCACAGAGAATTGAGCCGGAATCCGACCGCGTTTCCCGCGTTTCCTCCGTGATTCAGGTAGTTTCCCATGTGCAGGACGACGTAGAGCAGCTTCTGCAGACTGCGACTCGTTTTCAACTCTGAAATGCCCGCGGTTCATTCGCGTTTCCGCGACAAATCTCACCGTTGCACGCTCGAAGGACCGTCGCGATCTGCGGCTTCACACTCTCGATCGTCACTTGGAACTCCTCCCTGAGCACCATCGAATCCAACTTCAGTTTGTAGTTCTTCCACTGGAGAAGACTGAGGAAGAAGATCTCCGCGGTGCCCAGCAGCGCCATGTCGCCGGTGTACCCCCGCAGCGTCGAGCACTCGTCGTCCTCTGGCAGCAGCGTGCAAAGCACCTTCAGTCGCTCCAGTCCAATGAGGTCCGCGCGCTCCTCCTCCAGGTAGGTCATCAGCACTTCGGGTCCCTTGAACTGCTTCAGGAAGATGTTCACGTTGAGACTCCGCTTCGGACAGAGCAGGTTTACGGTATCCGACTTTCGCTGCGACAGTCGCGGAGAGTCGATTCCGCAGGCGCTCGACGAGGTCGAGGGGACGTTCGCCGGAGCGCAACAGAAGTAATCTTCGAGTTGCGAGAAGTCGAGTTTGGAGGCGAGGTCGCCGTCGACGCTCTCCATCCGCTGCCACACCGTCGACTTTGTTCCTTTGGACGCCACTTGATTCAGGGGGATTTTCGTCCACTGCAGATGCCGCAGTTTCTTTCCCGAAGTCGGCACTGCCTTCGGCTTCAGCGCTGCCGGAATCTCGGCTGATTGCGAAGGTGGTGGCGGAGGACCGCGGCCGCCGGGTGGAGGAGGCGGCGGAGGACCTCCAAAACCCCGAAAGGGCGGCGGTGGAGGGGGCGCGCTTCGTGCGCTCGGAGGAGGCGGTGGAGGCGCCGGAGCGGGTGGAGGAGGCGGTGGCGCGGAGATGTGAACGTTGTCTGAAAGAGGGGTCAATCGTAGGATCCAAATGCAGAAATACCGTTTTTGTCTCTGAAGCAGCTGTGAATGTTCTGCATTACGACGTCCAAATCGGGCTGAAAAGCGAAGAAACACGTGATTCACACGAAAACAAGCGTGCGCTCACCTTTGAGGAGACGTTCTTGAGGACGCCGAGCACCAGCTGGAAGGCGCCGCGACGGTACTGCGTGGCGTCGCGTTCGTCGAGCAGCGAAACCAACTCGCCGACGAGTTCTCTGCTCGAGTCGTCCAGGTTGGAGACGAGCATCTCGGGTTGCGGGGTCACCGACGAGTCGGAGTCCGAGTGCGATTCAAGCTGCTGCTCGGCGTCGGAGTCGGATTCTGACGGCGATTCTTCTTCGATCGCCAGCGAGGTCACCGTCGTCGAAGGGACGATTTGGTTCGTCTTCCAGTTTTCGATTTCCTCGCTGATCGACTCCGAATCCGGGTGTTCGAGTCTGCAAATGGGTTACTGTACTCAAAATTACGGTAATTCAATTGCTAATTTGCGGCACTTTGAGAGAACTTTCAACGCAATGCGATCGCTACTGAAAAGGCGCGAATAACGGGACCAGAGAGCATCAATCGAAACGCAAAATTCGAGGATTTCAGCGAAATCAAATCGCCTGAAGAAGAAGTGGCGATTCGATCAAATCGCTAATTGGAATCCGCAGCGGCGAGTTGAAAGGGCACGCGACCGCCACGCGCGGCTGACACCACTACAACGAGTCGCGTTCTCACTTTCGATCCTCCACTTTCACATCGTACAACGCGCGCGCATAAATCGTATCGATAATTACAATCTCATTAACATATTCCGTCTCTCCGAGCGTCCGTCCGTCTGTCCACTGCGGTCAGCGGCTCCGGAGCCCAGATTCGCGGAGGAATTCGTACGAATTCGCAAAGAGGAGACGTCGGCGGCTTCGCACATAATCGAGTGATTCACTCGCGGGTCATTTCGAAGACGAGCGCGGCCCCCTCACCGCCTAACCGCTTTACGGAACGGCCGTTTTGTTGACGGCATTGTGTTCTCGAGGGATGATGTTTTGAATTTTGAAGAGAAGAAGCAACAAACAAGCGAATGTGGGAACGCTGGAATGCGCAGAATCCGCGTGGAGCTCGTGGAAGCGGCCAGGACCTCAAGTGGACAGCGAAGACGCGTCTCCGGCGCAGAAATTGCACCTTGCGACGAAGGAGTTGCCGCCCCGAATCACCACTTTAGCGCCTCTAATTTGGAACGACCTTGGACAAAAGCGGCTGACGAGAAGTGACCACCCGGAATCCGCAAAAAGCAACGAACAGATTCGTCTTCTCCGTAATTAACACGCGCAAACAAAGGAGGTGCCGCCGGAGCTGATCGGACCTCTTTTAGCGCACTCGGTGTCCTGTTTGCAGCGAATTTCGCGATTTTTTGCGGTTTTTCAAACGGAACGCCGATCGATCAGCGCCGACTACAGTAGCAGTGCAGAAGCCCTTTAGAATCGCACGCGTAATTACAGAAATAAGCATTTCGCCCTCGAAATGTCGCCGTTTACGACGAAACGTCGTTCGCCCTTTGGATTCGCACAAACGAAAACGTTCGGCGACAAATCGCAAAGCGGCCGTCGAGAGTGACCAGATGCTCGCCGGGAGCGTCTTAAATCGCCTCGATGCCGAGTGGGAACTCGGTGATAAAGCCTCCGTTCGGAAAAACGCTTCAAACGTCCGCGTCCGGAGGAACTATACGATCGTAACCTCCCGGAATCCCGTTTATGCAAATGAGATCTTCCTCGCTTACCTCAGTTTTTCGATCGCCTCTTCGACGTTGAGCTCTGAAACGAGAGATGTTTGATTAATCAAAGTGGCTGAGGAGGCAAATGACGCGTGACATGCAACATTCGGGTGCTCT
This sequence comes from Steinernema feltiae, assembly GCA_007213375.1. Lineage (NCBI taxonomy): Eukaryota > Metazoa > Nematoda > Chromadorea > Rhabditida > Steinernematidae > Steinernema > Steinernema feltiae. The sequence continues at coordinate 11,795 of MQUG01003258.1, forward strand.
GTGCGCGCCTAACGAGGACGCCGCGGAGACAAAGGTGCGACGGGAACCGGGCGATTAGAAAGCGAAAGTGATACAATCGGAGGCTTCTCGAGTGGTTCTCGCGAGAGAATAGTGCTTCAGGGGCCGATCGTACCACTTGGCACCTCATTACGGTCGTTTCACACATCTGCGCGAAGCGAAAAACGGCGCGCGAGGCGATTTTTTCGTTTTATCGTTCTCATATGCAAATGCCGATGGCGATCGGGATTTCGCGGCGCTCAAGGAGAGGAACGGCGATTGGTTTGCTGAACGAGATTGGCTGAACTGCGCGGCTGAAAATTTGAATTTTCGAGGCGTCGGGAATCTTCAGAATCGCGATTTCGCACGCGCGCGTACGTCGCGAAATCGTTGATTTCCGTAAATACAGAACTCAGATCGCCCGCCGCGCAAAGCTACAAATCTTCGCTCTGCAGATGTCCTTTCACCGCGCCTAATGAGATGCAAACAGATTTATTTACAGCCGCCGCCACCACACGCGCCTCTTAATTATTCACAAGCGCTAATGGTTCCGGCGACAGTCGAGATCACGCGAGAGCGGTGGCTGCAGCGAGCGCGCGGAAAACGCGCGAAATTTGCATTTTTGAGTTGAGGAGCGCGGTGTGGGAAATGGGGACGACGATAAGATCGCGCGATTGCGGCTGTCAGCAATGAGTGACCGAAGATTGGAGGCGCAGATTAGAAGGAGTTGAAGGAGACGAATCGTTAAGCGCGTTTTGGCGCGCGGAATTTGCCAAACGTGAATTGCGATGAGGCGGGAATCCTGCTTGGTGACGGCAGATGTGAAATATGGCGCTGGGAAGGACGCTCTTCCGATGTCAATTCTTGTTTATTAATGTTCCGAAACAATGAAAGCGTCAAAAATTGAGAGCGAAACTTCCGACGTAAGGGGGTCAGTGCTTAACTCCTCTTACGGTACCCAAAATCTGTGTCCAGCAACTGTCGACGACATCTGCACAAACAACCCGCGTCGCGCGCCGTTTTTATTGCCGCACAGATGCGTTCCGCGGTTTAATAGAGCGAAAGATGATGGTTAGAGCTAAGAACGGAGAAATTTGCACTTTTTGTGCTCAGAATGAAGCCACGAACACTCAGAGAATGAGTGATTCGAACGATATTTACTCACAAATGACTCGGTTTGTGTGCCAAACGAGTGAAACGTGGAAGGCGACGTCGATTATTCATGATCGAATCAGAGTGGCGAGGGGAAGTTGAGAAAATTTGGATTTTAATGAATTGTGAGTTCATTTTAACCTTTTTGGCGGCAAAATCGCACAACGCGGAGCGGCAACTGCGGTGTTTACAAAAGCAACGTTCCTTGCGGTCACCGCAAGAGCAAACACCGACTTCTTTGGAGGCAAAATCGTTATTTTGGCGATTGAATGGCAACGCGCCGTATGCAAATTGGCGCGCGATGCCATCGGAGGAGCGAAAGCACAAAGAAGGTCGCAGGGGACGATTGCGAGGTGTTTCGAGTGATTATGAGCGAACGACGCGGAAAATGATGTGCGAGTGATGGGAGAAGACGATTCTCATTTAGATAAACGAGCGAGCGGAGACTGATTCAGATTCCTGGAAGCTTTGATTGGCGTGCAGAGGGGAGGAGGAGGCACGGAGCGTGATTCAGCCGCCAGCGCTTACCTTTCAGTTCGTGCTTGATTTTGATTTTTGCGATCGGCGAAGGCGCGTGTTGCAGCAGGTGGTTGAGCAGTCGGAGACAGACCACTCGCGTCTTCTCGTCCTCCGCCTGCTGGAGCTCGGACACGACGGGTTCCAGGCAGAATGAGGAGCTCGTGATGTCCTGGAGCGAGGAAAATTGCGGAGAAATAGAAATTGAAACTCACCTGCCAGCAGTAGAGACAGTCGATGACGATCGAGTGTCCATTTTCGGAGTCGACCAGAAGCCGATCGAGGAGGCGCAGCGTTCCCAGAGCATCGGATTCTGCAAAACGCGCGTCAGTGTCTGTGGAAAATCGTCATTCGTCTATTTGAAACGATGCCGGACGGTTGGTCCGAGTGCAGTCGATGGGAAAGCGGTTCGATCTGCAAAACGTGGGACGCGTGTCTCACCGTCTGCAAAGAGCATCGGTAGGCGCGGACAACGGTGACTTGGGAGCAATCGACTACGGTATTTTCAGAGCGATATGCCAAGAAGTTCGCGGAGATGCGATGCACAATCTCGTGCTAAACGCGGTCGACGATGGAATCGCGAATCTGATGGAGATCGACGCGAATCGCATTCTCTACAGCTGCCTCAGGGAGGAGGGAATCAGAAGGACGATCGATTTGTACGCGACCGGATCGACCGAGGCGAAGAGGACGTTCTACACGATGCCGGACTGTTCCAACAAGTGTCCGTACGGGTGTGTGGGCGCGGCCGTGGGGACCTTCGAGCGCAATCAGATCGTCAACAGGATTCTGCGCGACGAACTTCTCCTCTTCGAGTGCCGAGATTTCCCTTCGTGGATCATTGTGGCCATCGGCGCCGGGCTGCTGGGACTGCTGCTGCTCGTGGCCACCGCCGTCTTCATTTTCGACATCATCCGCTTGAGGCGCTTGAAGAAGAAGGAATTGAAGGAGGCAGAGGAGAAGAACAAGACGCAGAGGGCGATTCTGGAGGGATTGACAGCGGATCTCATGTTGAAGTGAGTTGTTTATGCGTTTCTTTCAAGTGAACTCTCTGTTGCAGGACGGCAGAGGAGCAAGTGACGGAGACCATCGAATGCGAGTTCCCTCCGGGCGCCGTTCCTCCCGAGAAGGAGGACATGACGCAGAATTCGTCGATCGGAATGAATTCATACACCGTTCAGACCCTCGAGGATTCCGACAACGACGGGGCGGCGGTGAAGCCTCTGCAGAAGTCGAAGACGATTAACACGAAGAGTCCAATGGACACGTCACACGTCATCTCTAATGTCCACTGGTCGTCGTTGGCCGATGTTTGAATAAATTTTCGCATTGAAGCAAAGATCAAAGTGGACCAACAGGTGACTCAGCGCTTGCAAAACGACCAAAAGTGGACCAACAGGTGACTCAGCGCTTGCAAAACGAGGTGCGACCAATCAAGAGGAAACATTTCACGGGGAACAAACAATTCTGTTTGTTTTCCAAGCGTTGATGGCCGGAACAGACATGGGAATCCCTCGTGAGAAGCCGTTAGATTCAATTTCACAATAACGACGCCCTTCGGCGGTTCCTCTCCGATATCGACAGCGCTGTTTACGTTCTGTATGCAAATAAAAGTCGAAAACAAGAGAAAACACCATCGACTCTGAGTCAGGGGAGCCACAAAAGTGGCCGAAAGATCGGAGAATACCGTAATCTGTGAACGGTGGACTTACCGAAGAGCACGAGAGGGAAGAATTTCTCGGGAACTGCACCAAGTTGCGAAGTAGTTCGTCGTCAAATTCGTCGTTCGCCATCGTCGCAATTTCGCATCTTCTGAAAGATCAACAACGTCCCGTTTCACTCACTTTGGGATCGTTTTTTCGCGAAAACGCGTGCGATCCGCCGCGCTTTTAGAGCCGAAAGGCCTTGAAGGCCAATTAGAAGAGGAGGGTGAATATCGTAAAGTTCTTCGCGCAGCGCGGAGACCTTAAAGGAGTTGCGACGGAACAAATAAAAGCAAAGCGAGAGGAGACTGAAACTCTCTCTTCGGAAGCGCGAAGACGCGAAGATTCAGGCGACGGACACTAAAGGATCGGCAAACAAACGCGCGAAGATCCGATCTAATTGAGAAAGAAGCTCGCTGGCGCGAAGAGAGGTGAGTGGCGGTGGGGACAAAGCGCTGATGATCTCCGAGTGGACCGACCGGCCGCTTGGGATGCTTGGATATCGGATGGCCAGACGAGAATTCGTGAGTCAGTGGGAAGAGTGGAGCCCGGGCATGACTAACAAAACAATCGGGGCGTGTGAACGACGAACAAGAATTCAGGAAAATCGTAAAACTGAGAAAAGTGATCAGTGATTGAGAAGGCAAATACAGAAGGTCTGCCTTGCGGTATTTGCCGAAAAGTGCTTCGCGAAGGACTCCCTCGGCGGTTTTGTTTTGCAAGACTGACCGCCGACAGCAAATGGTCCGCACACCACACGCGACGTCATGTTTTGCTGGAGATTACTCGCCTATCGAGGGGGAAAGAAGCTGCTGATACGCGCGAGGAGGAAGTGGAGCACCGAGAGGAGCCACGCAGAAGGACGGCGGACGTCAGACGAGAGTTCAGCATATCAATCTAGGTGCGAAAACAGTATTCTCTTCACATCTCTGAGAGTGTGACAGTTGGAAGTCGAGTTGCCTCCTCAAGGTCGCCGTTCGGATCCGATCACGCCTAGATAAACACGCGCATATTACACCAATTAATCACGACCGTCATTTGACAGATTATCTCACGCAGCCTCGACACCTCGCTCGGCGGTGGATCCGATTCTGAAGAGCCGAACGGACGCCGCGGAGCAAACAGAGCAAAAAGATGGCCCCCGAGGGAGTTGCGGAAAGATGTTTTCGGGTCGGAGAGGAGGAAGAGCGGATTAGAGGTTGCGAAGGGCGGACAAAGGCGGAAATGGGAATTTATGAATATTTCCGATGTTGTAAATCGTCGTGGCGGATCGTCATCACCGATCGTCATGAGTCACAGAGAAGAGAACGCGAATGAGGGGCCTGGGACGACGCGGAGAAGTCAAACAGATGGTTTGACGTTTGCAAACGGCGAAGACGCCGAAGGGCAAACAGGAGAGATTAGCGGAAGGAGGTCCGTGGCTGATAAAACGAGAAATAATTGAATCGAAAGGGTAAGACGCGATTTGGACGCACTTTCGATCGTCATGAGCTGAGCTACAGTACCCCGTGAATGAGCCTCGGCATACACGGAGATTAGAGCAGACTTCCGATGTTTTGATCTCGTTACATCTCAGACGACCGCAAACGGGCTCCATTTGTCAAAGTGTGTTTATATTTGCCCGAAAACGTCGCATAAACATATCCAAAAACGAGAAGATTCCCAAAGTCGTAAACCCGCGACTGCATTTGTCAAAACAGAATGCAGAAGACGGAGGGTTAGCGACCGTTTTTACGACTTCGAGTATCGTTCGATTGGAGAGCGTCAAAAAGCTGGGAAAATCAAACATTTGTGCGCAAGTCGTAAACAAATAGAAACGATCCGCAAACTCAAAAAAGGATTCGCGTTGCGAAAGCGCGCAAAAAGTCGCAAAATGCAATTTATTCGCTTTCGTTAGCTTTGCTCAAGTATCGTCCTCTCTTTCTTTGGGCAAAGAGAAGAGAGACATGCACAGCGAGCTATTTACAAGCGAGCTACAGTAATCTTGTTGACTGCAAAACGACCCTAAATATATTAAACGGAGATGCTCCTGGAACAGTTTCCCTGTATGGTCAATCGAAAATAGCGAATTTTGTCGTTTGCACTTTGGAAATCGCGGTGAATCTTTGACCGCGAGAAAAAAAGCGGCGCACGACGTTCCAGGCGATGAATTGGAACGAAAATTGGGCAAAAACGTCCGAGTGGATAATTATCGCACGTTCTTGCGAAACAATCGAATCTTCAAACATCGCGACTCAACCTCGGAAGACTTGTGAAAATCAAGGGCAAGGTGAACAGTTTAAGCCGATGTCAAAACCGTGCAAAAAGCGGCAAAATAGGCTGAAATTTGATCCTCGATAGGGCAAACTCAAAAGACACCAAATTCCACGTCGTCAAAACACGAATCGCACACATTATATCATCAGCAAACACCTTTCGTCCCTCCGAATCGCGGATCTTCGCCTCGCAAACCGTTGCCAATTATCCCGCTCGCCTCGACAAGGCAACGCTTTCGGGCAGACGATGCGTCGCCTCCGCGCAAGCAAAAACCCAACAGCGATCCGCGAGACAGATTCCTAAAAAGAGGCTACAGTGTCGCCGGCTGCACTTAAATTCAAACGGAGAACAAAACGGTTTCGTCGGTTTCGGGATAACATCGCGCAAGCGATGGCGAATTTCGTCCTTATCGCGCCGTGATCGCCGTTGCAGTGTCCCAATTAAATCCACCGAGAGAAGTTATGTCGTAACGTGCATTCCATCGGGAAAGAGTTCGCAAAGCTTCACTAACTTGACTTCTATTTGTAAGGCGCAGCAAATCTTGTGAACAGAAGACTCAACAAGGAAAGGCGTGACAGTGATATAATACGAACAACAAAAAAGCTGAAAAGAAGTTTGATTGAACTGTTGAAGTCGGTAAGGAGTTGGTTATTCACAGATCACAATAATTCAGCTGGGATTGGGGTGATAATTTTATAGACTAGCCAAATGCCTCAAAGAGCTAAGAAGGAAGAGACAATGGAGATCATTCATGTGCAAACTTGAAGAGTGAAGGGATGAGGAAGGTATATACAGACATAATTTAATGAACTAGCCGGCAGACACTCGAATTCCCGTAGGATTCTGCTGAGGATGTGTCCGCGGTCGCATTTTGTTGGCGAACAGAATATCTCTTCCATGATATCCTCTGTTGACCCAGTGACCGTAACACGCGAAGACCGCTGCCTCTGCTTCGTGGCGGATCTGAGAAAATGCTTAAATGTGGACTGCGAAATGATAACGGCTTACTTCGCGATCCCTGAATGGCCTTTTTCGGAGTTCGTCGCGGTCGATGAACTGCTTCAGATGTCTCAGATTCCTCAACCGGTGCATGAAGCGAACTTGAATGATCGCAACTCGGAAGAGTCTACCGTAGTCGCGCTTAATCTTTTTCACGTCTTCCTTTACGGCTGGCTGCGTCTCATCTACATGACGACTTCCAGCGACTCCGACTGTCATCCATTTGTGCTTCAAGCACTCCTTCGCACTGATTCGATCTTTCACAGGGACTGTCAACAGGTGACGAATCAAATCTTTGGCATCTTCCGATATCTGGTCCCATTCTCCTTTTTCAAACTTGTATTTTCCTTCTTGAATGTAGCGCATCATCATAAGCTGTCGGTGGTGGTAGAATGGAGCGTAACCCGCAAGTCTCAAAACGAAGAACGTTAGAATAAAATGATATGTTTAACACCTACAGTGTATACATGATCACGCCTAAAGCCCAATCGTCGACCTCTAACCCGTAGCCTTCACTTCCTTCAAACATTTGACACCGCAGCGTCTCAGGTGCGAGATAACCCGGAGTTCCAAACAACTCTCTTAGCTTCCTTCCTGCCTCCAGCACGGTTGCAAATCCAAAATCGCTAATCACTATTCTCTCGTCATCAATACACAAGATGTTCTCTAGCTTAAAACAACCGCGTTTGATCGCGAATAAAGCAACACTAACCTTCAAATCGCGATGGACAATACTTCGATCGTGCATAAAGTCGACTGCATCGAAAAGTTGTTTCATGTAACGACGACATTTCTTTTCACTAACTGTGACCGACTTGTTCAACTGTTCAAATAGTTCGCCCTTTGGAGCCCTGAACACAAACACCAAATTAGAGTGAATGTCAGAAGAACGCTTACATTTCAAAGACAGCAAAGAGAAACGTCGGAGTCTGATGAAAATCATGCAAGGTGATAATCGAAGGATGTTCCGAAAGCAGTTTCAGTAGTTTCACCTCAGACAGCGTCTCTAGCAACAGCCGTTCCGCCTCTTTGTCACTTTGGCGCTCGGTGCTTACATCGACAATTTTGGCGGCAAATGTTTTACCCGTTCCTTTCTCGACACATTTTCGGACAGTGGAAGCGAGACCGCGACCTAACACCTAGAGCATGTCGATTGAACACTCAATTTGCACTCCACCAAACCGACCTCTTTAAGTTCATAAGCACTATAGAATCCTGAATCGCGACCGTCAAACTCCTTATGGTCGTCTTCAGTCCCTAAACATGGGAAAGCCATAAATTCGAGATCCACTTCTATTTTGGCCAGTAGTTCGTCAGGCCAACTGTTTGTTTAATGAGATTGGAAGGAAATCGCTGTATTCCCTACAGCCCTAGACACACAGCAAGTGACCGTTATCAACAAAGAGAAGGTTACTGCGTTTGTGCCAGGACTCGAACAAGAAAGCGATGCTTATACTTTTAGAGAGCGATACCAGTGCCACGTGGTATTTGATCGTCGGTGCCGGACTACCGGAGACAGTGCAAACAATGATTCCTTCGCACATCGCTCGCGCTTCCGAGCGCCAAAACCGAAACATCGCATATTACCACGTTCCCAAGAAGCAATATAATGAAGTAGACTTACCGTTGAGTTCTTCATCGGATTCAGGACCCAACGTCATATCTGAAAGAAACAAAAATGCAGCTGAGAAGAAGACAAGAGGCACGGCAACGAGACCATAAACGCGGAGAACGCATAACAAATCAAAGGGACTTCGCCTAACGGCAGCCTTTGATCGGATAACGTCATCTGCTGTCTCCTCTCGCGTTCTTCGATTCAATCGATATATATCCGCATTCACGGCAACAAACGAAACCCAAATCGACCACCCACGGCCATCGCTCAGCTTCCCTTCCGTTTGCCTAGACAGTCGCGTCCCGCTCTCTTGGCACAACTTCTACAAACAAGACAAAGAGAGAAACCGAAGATGACTGACTGATCGAAATCGATCAATTGTCCTCAGTCTCACCGGCACAGCGCCGGCGCACCGCGTATGTTTGGATTTCCAAGGTGCGTGCACAAGCACATAGAACGAACACACACCAACATAAGTCACTAACTAAATACCAATCAACGCGCATATCACCAAAAAACGGTACATGCATTGCAAAACGAATATCTGAATTCGGAAAATCGACCAGTGTCCAAATATTGGTGGAACTCAAGGTGAATCTTAATTATCAACAATCGTAAGTCTTAAAAAACAAAGACAGAAATCAACAACAAACAGCATCAACTAGGATTCGGAAGAATTCAGCTGGCTACCAAACAGCTTTTCAACAGCAATCTTGGAGACGTCGGCTAGTTGCCCCTCGAGAACCTTTGATTTGTCTGTATCCAAAGAATAGAGATTAGAAATGAAGATTAATGAAGCGAAACATACAGTACTTCAGAAATTTTTCCTTTGCTTCTTTCACCTGGGAGCATTTGGAGTCGAGTTGATTTGCGCGATTTAAACTTTGGAGCATCAGCAAAACCTACAGCAATACAAGTTCATTAAAATTATTTTTAGCCTGTATTACCAACCTTCTCTTTCTTGAAATACACTTCGAATGCTAAAAGGTAGACTTCGACGTCTTTTACTTCCTCAAGCCGATTAATGAAAGCAGCAAATTTCGATGCTTCAACAAGAGGATCGTCTTGGAGCAACTTTTCAGGGTCGTACTTTACCATAGCAACACCTTCAGGTTCTTCTGCCTTCTTTTGCTGATTCTTTGGCTGTTTCTTTGCCTCTTCAGCTGCGGCTGCAGCCTTTCTCGCCTTTTCTTTCTGAGCCTTTCTTTTGGCTTTCAGTTTGTCGGCCGACGACATGTTCTCGTCGTTTTCTTCTTTCTCTTCGACAAAGTCGGAAGGGCAATCAATCATGCGCAAGTAAATCTAAATGAAGCAGTTACCAACTTACCAAGGAAATGCGGCTTTACCTTAACAGCAATTTTCATTCCGTCCACAAAGTAGCGATGGTAACGCATAACGTCTTCCAAACGCAACAACTTTATGTACGATGACAACGTCATCTTACGAACACAGTAGCTATGGAAATCGTATTGATCATCATAGAAAGTTTCGAAGTGCTATAGCAATAATTAAGAAATTATTTAATGAATATTTGTGTACTTACACTGTTGATTTGATGGCAATGCACTAAAGCTTTTCCAAACTCTTTGGCATTATAGAAAGCTCGAGCTCTCTCCACTTCATACCACATGCACTGCATTTCGGTGAGACAGTCCGTAGGGTTTGTGTTTTCCTATAGAAAAAAATCAAATGTGAGAAAAAGCATAAACTTCAGTTTACATACCCGGGTAAATTTACCACACATTTCTTCCGCTTCTGTAATTTTTCCTGCTCTCAACAAATACTTTGCGCACTTGCTGTTTATGTAGCGGTCAGCAGTGTCAAGCGACTGAGCTTCTACCATAAGATCAGCGGCTTTTTGGAGATCACCAATATGTTTGCAAATCTTGGCCTTAGCCATCAAAATTTCAATCAAGGTGGGCGTATGTTCATAGGCACAGTCAATGTATTGCATAGCTTCTCCATACTCTTCTAGTCTGTCATAATGTTGAGCTAGGAAATAATACAACCATAAGGCACTGGTTGGAGCATCGGGAAACTCAGAATCTGAAAGAATTGAATCACATTGAAGAAGTAACAAATAATCGCTACCATCTAGAGCGGCGCCTTCTCCGGATCCCATCCTTTTCACCAAGTCAAGAAGAAGCCGTTCGATTACTGCCACCTTAAAGCAAATTAAAGTAGTTCAATAAATCGTTACTTTAAAAAACCTTATCTGGTTTGCTGTAAAGAGGAATGATGTTCTTAAACAAGGAAGGAACTCCTTTTCGGACTCCTGTTATAATGAATGGCCTGAGACGCTTCTCAAGTTCTTCCCCTTCAAGGAAAAGCAATGGAAGGCGTTGAGGAACACCGGCACGTGGGTGGGCTTGAGTTGCCTTCTCATAGATTTCTAAGCGTCCCGCAATATCGCTCTCATCTAACCCGCGACATTTTTCAATCATTTTGTAATACAAGGCACGTTCAGGATTTCGGTTGGACAACATCCAGTAAACATCCTCAGCTTCTTTCAACTTTCCTTGTTCCATAAGCATTTCGGCTACAACGGTTGCAAACAATTGATTACGGTATCATCTATTTCAATCTACCTCGAGTTTCGTGATATCCCAGCTGATCAACGATAAGACTAGCATTCTGCTCAAGTGTCTCCATGGCTTCGTTGAGTTTCCCCCACTCACGGTACAACATAACCTGGTACATGGTTAGTTCACTGTAGTCGTAATCAAACTCGACATTTTTCGGATTTTCCGCAGTATAGTTCTTAATGATCTCTATGGCCATTTCATAATCCTTCATAAGATGGCGCGAAGTAGCGTAAGAAATCCAGTTCATTCGATTGTTACGTAGGATAAGCATTTGGCGCCTAGATTCAGCATATCCTTCGTAGTCACGCATTTGAACTTGAAGAAGCGAAAGATCACGCAAGATCTGTGTGTTGTCAGAATCAAGTCTGAGGGCCATCTTGTAAGCCTTCATAGCTTCATCATACTTTTTGTCGGCTCGCTCGATCAACCCGAAAACATGCCAACAAATATGTGACTTGATATCGTGTCTGAGACCCGTTTTAACGCTTTCCCGCGCTTCGTCACGGCGACCCAGACACTGCAAGAGAAGACCCTTCATAGAGAGAGTTTCTTAATACTATAAATTATTGACCAGTCGCAACCTGAATACTCACCTCCATGGGTGGGATATTTGTCAAGAATCGTCTTGGCATGTTTGAGTCCCACTCTGTGTTGTTTGCCCTCGTAACACTTCTGAAAAGCACGCCTTTCAATCTCGAACTGCCAAAAACGCCTTAACTCACCACAATCTTACGGAACAAGCCTGCTTCCTTCTGTGGTAGCGGTTGCGATTGGCTTGTCACCAACTGACCCGGAGCCATTCTCACCTTGACTCCTGAAATTAAAAGAAATGTTTATAACTGATTAAAAAATAAATTCGGAATTTTCGCGAAAAGAGAAATTCATTCACATTCAGAATGTGATCGGCAGCGAATCGGCTACGTATAAGAGAGTCGCGCATCGCTCTTTCAATGTGGGAATTGTACGAACTGCGAAGAAGCTGAGGAAGAGTGCAAAATCCACAAATTGAGTCTCAAGTCTGAACTAACCGATATGAAGAAAATTACCAGATACTTTTTTCGTTCTGGGAGCGCTCTATTTTTTGAATTTCCGCTTTGTTCAACTGTTTGTCTAATTTCCTGTGGAACTGACTGAATTCCCGGCTTCCACCTCCCAGGCGACTGTTCACCCGACGAGATTCTTTCAGATTTGGAGATGGCGCACTGTCGCGCTTCGTCAGAATTTGTCGCCGTCGGCGCGCGATCGAAGCTCTTCGTTTTCGACGCTGCACAGAAGCTGAATCGCGTGATCGATCTTGAGGAACTTTCGAAAAGCATCAGTTTCCAGTCGAGTGGATCGTGTCCTTCGAATCCGGACAAACAGGTAAGAATTTTCTGAGTCGGGGTCTTGCGGGTTGCATCTACATCAACATCTTTCTGTCCAAATTTGCACTCTGCATATTCAGGTGTTGGGCTGCGCCTTTTCTCCATCTGGCCAACTCTTCTGCGTGCTAACATCGGCGAAGCTTGCGTTTGTATTCGAATGCCGCAATGATTGGATGCAACACAGTTCTTCTCCCATCCGTCTCCCCAAAGCGCCGACTGCTGTCGCTTTTGACAGCGAGGAAAAACACATCGTTGTTTCCGATCGCTCTGGAAATGTGAACAGATTTGAGCTGGAAAAGAAGGAATACCCGGAAGGCACGAAGTGGCAGGACATTAACGGCGAGGAGCACAACATTCCGCTTGATCCCCTCTTGGGCCACGTTTCCATGGTGCTCGATATGAGCTTGTCATCTGACGGCCAGTACATCTTGACTGGCGATCGCGACGAGAAGCTCCGCGTTGCCCGATATCCGAATGCCTACGTCATTGAACATTTCTGCCTTGGTCACGCATCTTATGTCAAGTCTTTGCAAACTTCTGGAAATCTTGTTTTCACATCAGGTGAGAGGCATGCGGAATTGGCTTTACTTAAACATTTCTATTTCAGGCGGTGACTCAACCATTCTAGTTTGGGATATTGAAAGCGGCGAAGCTATTGCACAATCGGAGCGTTTAGATGACTCTGCCGTTCGTTATATTCGAATTTCTAAGTCTACACACGATAATATCATTAGCATTGCTGTTGCCCTTGAGAAGTCTGAAACAATTACGAAAATTGCTTATAACACTTCAACGAAAATTTTTGAAAACCACTCATCAGTGAAAGTACCTGACACCGTGTTTGATTTGTGTTATTCTCCCAACGGTCAACTCTTTGTCGTCACCAAGTAAGTTTGCTTTATTCACTGTTGGATTATATATTGCTGTTCGCTTTGTTTTCAGATCCGGTTTCGGATGTTCCACCGAGTCTGGCGAGTTTTCCACTATTGAAACCTTTGAAGATTTTGCTGAATCATTGAAGGAAGCCTGTGATCCCATTGATAACTTGGAGAAGAATGTCGCCTTCCACAATATGGAAGAATATCTTCAGAGGAAGGAACAACGAATCCGCAAGCGCAAGCACGATGGAGATGCCGAAGAGCAAGAAGAGGTTTCTGCGAAGAGCAGTTAATTTGTAACTATATAACTTGTTGTTATGTTATCCCGATCGGGAATTTGTTACGTTGTCTGTTGTTAAAATCGAGTGCCTTAAGACGGGTTTTCATCGTGCGTTGAGCGAAAACGAAACGTAAAACGAGTTTCTTCGAATGGAACAATAAGTCGCCGGACGCGCGCTGCGTGATAGCCATCAGCAATCGATGCGGAGCTCTAGGAGCAGCTCCATCTACGAAGATGACTGGCGAGTGGCGCTTCGTCGCCAGATCGAGAATCTGGCTGCGCGGAATGAGAACTACAAGAAGGTCTCGATGGTTCCGACGTTGCGGACGAAGGTGAGCGCGGAAACGGGACGAGCGAGTGAGTTGGAGAGCCGTTTAGGAGGTGGACGACATGATCATGCAACTGCGCACTCTCGTGTCCTCGCAGAGGGAATCTGAAGGTGCCCTTCTGCACCTCAGATGCATGAATTTCTGCGACGAGATCGACAGAATGATCGCATCTCGGATCTCCGTCGCGTCCACGCGGTCGACGACGCCGTGCGTTTCCGTCACTTCGGCGCCGAGCAAAGTCGTGCCGATGGAAACGCCGTATGGTCAGGTAGCGAGCGTGCTGAGTGCGCGGAGGATTGTGAATTTTGCAGAAGACGATGGCGTGGGGCGCGAACACTCACCGACTGTTCGACGTCGCCGAGGAGGAAGAGGAGAAGTACGGCGGAGGGTACTACACGTACTCGCGGAAGTGGTGGAATCTCTTCTGTTTGAACGCCGGCAAGGAGGTGAAGGAACGAGACCAGGGCGAGAACGTCAGGGATCTCTGGAACACTCAGGTTGGTCGAATTCGCGTGTTATGAAACGCGAAACTTGAAAAGAGAGAACGATTTTCTGGAATCGCCCTCTCGTTCGCGATCGGATTGAGGACGAGAGCGCAGAGCACCAATTCTAATCTGAGTTGACGTTCGTTTTTTGAATTTTTATTGAATCTACGTGTACATCAATAGCGCCTTCTTGTACAAGGCCGGGATCTTCCTTTTCCGCGCATCTGGGTTCAAATATCCAACAACGAGGTCTTTCGAGTGTTCAAAACGCTCCCAGTAGTATTTGTCGTAGATTGCTTGAGTGAACTCTTCAAATTCTGGGTCTTCTGTGATGCTGTGATCCCAGGGCAGTTTTCCGAAGACGGCATAGACGATCGTGAGGACAGCGGCCCAGATGTCGCCGTGATCCGCGCGATAGAATCCATCTGTGTAGAATTCTGGAGGCACGAATGGCGGAGTGCCCAAGAATTCGCTGAAGACCGGAACTTTCGACGCATCGACGACGGAGAGACCGAAGTCGGCGATGCGGACGTGCGAGTCCGAGTCCATCAGGATGTTCTGCGGCTTGATGTCGCGGTGGAAGACGCCGCGGGCGTGCAGGAAGGCGATTCCGTCCAGGATCTGCTCGAAGAGGAGCCAGCTGTGGCCCACCGGCAGCCGCTCCTCGTCGGTCGAGAGCACGAGGCGCTCGAGGGATCCGAGCGGCGCCAGGTCGAAGAAGAGGAGCGCGTTCTCCTCGATCAGCATGTGACCGTGGAACTTGATGATGTGTTCGTGGATCTCGGAGCGCAAGATTGCGAGAACTTCCAGCTCATCCCTGATGTCTTCTTCGTCACTTTCTGTCTGATTCTTCATGACTTTGACGGCCAAAGTCATTGTTCCAGCTGTGGCTTTGTAGACGCTCCCGAACGATCCATATCCGAGTTGCGAAATCATGTAAAGTGGTCCTCGGGGGGTGACGATGGCGGTTCCAGCGAGGTCTGCAGACATGGTTTAGTGTGCTGAGTATGAGTTGAACTACTGTAGAAGGCAGGCTTTATGCAACTCGTCGCATTGCTTTCTTCTGTTGTTGGCATTGCTTTGCAACAATGCGCTACGGTAGCGAGAGCGACGATTGTGCGTTGCGTGTGGCATGGCAGATTGCCTCGTGTAAACGGCGGTCCATTTTGATTCCCTGATTCCGCTGATTCTGTTTATTCCAGATCGAATTCTTCCTCTCATGCCTCGGATTCATCGTTGGAGTGGGGAACACGCTGCGCTTCCCTTCGATGGCGTATCAACACGGTGGCGGCGTCTTCTTCATCCCCTACTTCGTGTGCCTCGTCTTCTTCGGTCTCCCGATCGTCTTCATGCACCTCTGCATCGGCCAGTACTCGGGACTCTCTGCCAGCGGCGCCTTCTGGAAGATGATGCCGTTCTCGTCTGGCATCGGCTGGGCGCTCGTGCTCCTCGCAGTCCCGGTCGTCATATACTACAACATCATCGTTGCGTGGACGATCTACTACTTTTGGTACTCGATTCGCGGCTTCTTCACCGACGGACTCCCGTGGAATCACTGCACCGACGGTCTCTCGGCGTCTCTTCCCTCCGATTTGTGCATTCTGGCTGCTTTCAGATTGGGTTGTGCACCACAACTGCTGCGAGTTGCTCGGACCGACCGACTGTTTCGCGAATCCCGCTTCCATGACTTCTGTCGAGGCTTTCTTTCAGTAACCTCACCACGTTTCACAGCTACCGTAACCGTTTCTGCTTGCAGCTACCAACTTCTGAATCGAACTGCTGTCGCCGACCCCTCGCTCGGCCCCATTCAGATTCATCTCTTTATCGCGTTGGCCGTCGCGTGGATTCTCGTCTTCTTTGGCGTTTTCAAGGGAATTGGGTCCATCGGCTGGGCGGTCAGCATCACTTCTACCGTACCCTACCTTCTCGTAAATCGGATTTTCGTTGTTCAAGCCCGAATCTTCCTCCTTTTCAGCTTGTGATTCTCCTTCTGCGCGGGATTTCTCTCAAAGGAGCTGACAAAGGACTCCGTTACCTCTTCAGTCCGGATATAAGTCGATTATGGGACATTTCCGTGAGTTTCTCGTTCTGTGAACCGATTCTACCGTATCCTAGATGTGGAAGTCTGCAGCAGAGCAAGTTTTCTACGAGTTGGGGATCGACGCGGGTCCGTTGATCTCGATGGCGAGTTTCAGTCGATATCGCAACAACATCTACCGTGATGCGGTGCTTCTGGTCGTAATGTATGCTAACGGGGGCTAAATCGCAACTGATTTCAACTCGTTTTCAGTGACACCTTCACGAGCATCCTGTGCGGAATGGTGATCTTCAGTTTCATCGGCTTCCTCGCCACCGAACAAGGAAAGAACGTCGACGAAATTCTGAGTAGGCGATCATTTGCGCTTCCGTTCAAATTCGCGATTGCAGAACACGATTCTCTCTATCTCGCCTATTCCGTCTACCCGGGAGTGACTTCCTACATGGACCTGGGGCCTCTCTGGGCCGCTCTCTTCTTTGCAATGCTCATGATCTCCGCTTTAGATGCCGAATTCGCTTGGTATTGGGAGGTCTGAGTGGAGGAGATTGATAGCCTTCTCCTTTCCAGGCTGGAAATGATCGCCTCCGCCATCATGAATCAATTCGGAGTGCGCGACAAGAAGGTGGAGACGCGGCTTCTCGTCGGCATGTGCATCGTCTTCTTCTTCTGCGGATTGCCGCTCTGTGCGAGGGTGCGTTGCTGCGTTCGGGCGCGTCCTTCTAATCGCGCTCCTTTGTAGGGAGGAATCTACATTTTCCACTCGATCGAGAACCTCAACGCCAACTGGAATTCGTTCTCGCTCAGTCTCATTCAGATGATCGTCGTCTGCTTCGTCTACGGCGTCGACAACTTCCTCGAGGACATCGGCGAGATGCTCCGTGTCCCTGTGCACCTCGACCCGATGGAGCTCCGTGTGGAGGACCGCGGATACTCGCTGTGGAGACGCGTGAAGCACTTCTGCGGACCCACAGGGCTCTACATCAAGTGGTGCTGGTGCTTCTGTGCCCCAGCTGTGCTCATCGTGAGTGAATCACTTTGATTTGGAGCTATAATTCGTAACCTGCCGTTTCAGGGCTTCTATTGGCCTCGATCTGGAGTTATGAACGAGTCACTTTTAATAACGTCGTCCTTCCGTGGTACTACGAATTGATCGCGTGGATCTCAATGACGGGGCCGCTTCTCGTGGTGCCGATCACCGCCCTCTACACGCTCTACGAAGCGCGGCGGCGCCGCAAGCCGCTCTCGTCGGTGTTCAGCGTTGCCGGGTGGAGAAACAAGAAGACCGAGGACGAGGAGAAGGAACAGCCGCGGCACACGACCTCCGACGATCACGACTACATGTACATTGACCCGCTGTCGCGAGGACCTTCGGCGAAGTCGAACGTCGACCAGGGAATCAGCTCCAACGCTCCCGTGATCGCCATGGCGCACATCGAGAAGAGCCCGACTGGCGATGAATCCTACGAGCGAGTGCGCGGGCGCATCAAGGAGTGGGCGCAGCAGAACGCCATCGACGACATCGACCATCTCTCCTACGGAGGATACGCCGACGAAACGGAGGAGGAGAAAGCGAAGAAGAAGGAAGAGGGTACGGTAGCCGAAGAGACCAATGAACGGTCGGTTGTGTCTTCCACACTGTTGTGGTTACGGTAATCCGTTTAGACTGAAACCGCAGCGATTCTCCGTGCACTCGATGTCGTCGCTGCAGAACGGCGGCGGCGAGATGAATCTGTTCGGCCCTCCGCCGACGCAGCCGCAACCGCACTTCGAACTCTCCATCTCCTCGACCATCAAACACCGCACGGCGAAGCGCAGCGACCAGCGGAAGAATCGGATGTTCGACTCGCTCTCGCCCTTCAACCTCGCGACTTTCGCGTTCGGCGACGACGAGAAGGAGAAGTCGGCACCGGAGAGCGGAGGAAGCGCCGGAGGACACTCGCCGCGACCGATCGCCTCTCCGCCGAGGCATCGGACGCGAAGCAGCGATTCATTCAACGACGAGAAGTCGCTCGGCTCAATCTCGATCACCCCGATCGACCATCCGCGCGGCCGCTCCATTTCGGTATGTACCATCGACGATTCTCAGGTGAGATTCTCAGTTTTCCTCGCGTTCCGCTAGTTCAAGCGCGCAAACGAGAGATTACTCTGCTTAACCACTTAAACGCGCCAATTTGGGGCTCTCGGTGAGTCTCCCCGAATATAAATCTCGCCTTGCGCGCAATAAATCCGCCGAAACGACGATGGAGAGATCTAATTCGCCATTTTTCAGTTCCTAAAGCCCAGTTTTGGAACGAAAATACGCCTGAAACGACCAAAGCCGATCGACGCGCCCAAGTCTTCGTCGTCGGACGAATCGGACGAACGACGGAGTTCCGTCGCGAAAAAGTGAAAATACCGGATTTTATTGTTTTCTTCTGTTTGAGACAACGAATGAGAATCAGAACAAAAGAAGGAGGGGCTTCTTCTGGGGCGGAATGCGCTTCTGCCGCGCGATGGGGTCAACGGCGGCAGAACGATGGCGGCGGTGGCGATGGACACACACACACACACACGGAGGGATGAAGTGGAGGAGGGAAACAGAAACAATATTGCCATTTGGGAGTTAATTAAACAGATCTGCAAAACAAAAACGAAACAAAAATGAGCAAAAAATCGTCGAACATCGGGCTTGTGGGGATTGTCATCGAGTGTGAAGGAGGAGGAGGAGGAATAGAATATCGAATACGTTACTTTCTCTGAGTTAGTCTGCGAAGATTAGAATATTAATTGCTAGAAACGATTACGGTAGATTAGGGTTATGGAGAAAAGAAGGAAAAGACGCCACTAGAGCTTTGGACCTGACTGCGGCTGGCTGGGCGCACGAACCTGCGACAACTCTCTCAATCTAAAACAAAACGTCGCCGGCGTCGCGGCGCCCAATCAGTTCGGACAAACGGAAACAGAACAACTTTAACAACAAAAACAAAGAGACAACTGAGCGAATCTGTCCGTCTACCGTACCCTCTCAAAACACGATCAAGAAGCTCAACAACAACAGCAACAACCAACCAATTTGCGAGATAAATCGAGAACGAGAAAACGCCTAAAAGTGAAGATTCATTGGGAGTGGGGCAGGGAGATTGGGTCCTGAACGGAAGGAATAACGAACTCTTGGCAACTATCAACTAGGGCAACTCCTACAGTGCGCTAACGCACGAGCACGTTTCCACCGTGTGTGGTCGCGGGCGACGCGGCGGCGACGTTCGCGGCTTGCTGGCCTTCGAGATGCCGTATCGCCTCGATGATCGCCTGGAGGTTACGGTGACTCGCGGTCGGCGAAGACTGCGGATCGCTGCCGGACATCAACTCCACCGGGGACGCGCTGTGGAGCAGCTGCAACTGATGGAATCCGTTCGAGTTGCTGGCGATCAGCGGCGTCGAGGAGGACGGCGATGGCCGTTGTGGCAGGGGATGGTGGAGCAGCGGCGGAGACACCGAAGGCGTCTGGTGGTCGAGGAGCGGCGCCAGCGAGGGATTTAGCAACGCTGAAATGAGCAAAAATGAGTACGGTACGCGGAATCGTCGTTGTAGGAGCCTCTGTTGTGTGTCGAAAACAGTAGCCTGGATCTCATGTGCCTTTTAGGTCTGCTCAGCCGCTCTCTGGTGGACAAAAGATCGGAATTTTATGATGTGCAGACACAGAACACAAAAACTTTGCGATAACGGCGATCTCCGTCTGATTTCAGGTCTCTGACGTCACCGGACGAACCACGTACCTATGGAGGAGGCCAGAAGGGGATTCGAGGAGGCTTGCGCCGTCGCCGGGGAGTGCGTGCCGAGATCACCGCGTTGTTGCGCGAGCAGCAGATCGCTTCCGACGGGACTCATCGAGTTCGGAGAGACGAGGTTCAGCTGCGCTTTCAGCTCCATCAGCTCGCGCTGACAGGCGACCCTGATCGTGTGCTCCCTGTCCAGCGCATCCTTGAGCTCCTCGATCGTCTTCACGTAGTCCTTCGTCTTGTCGCTTTCGCACTCGTCTTCGTGGTCGACTTTTCGTTTCTTGCACTCGGAACTCATCAGCGACTCCATTGACCTTTGCCCCGACATCAACGAGTGGAGCATGTCGGCTGTTGATTGTAGAATCGCGGCCTAGAAGTTGTGATTGTGTGGCTCTGCGATGCTACAGTATACCTTTGACATTTTCTCGCCGTCCTTTCTAGGCAACAGCGACCGTAACGCCTGGAATCCGGCGTTAATCGACTGCATCCGACGTCTCTCATTACAGTTGGCGATTTGGCGTCGCAATCGTCGATCTTCGACCGAGACGGGAGCGTTAGTGCCGCCGCCGACCCCCACGGGAGAGGATTGGCCCGGTCGACATGTCGACGACACTCTGAAGAAAAAGAGAACTCAATTCCTCTAATCGCATATGCAAAACTTTCCCTGCGACGCCATCAGCTGTTGCGCACGCAGCTGCGGAGCGCCAGCTGTGCCGTCGAGAGGGAAACTTTGTAAAAAGATTGAAAAAGGGGAGAAGCGAGGCTCGCGGAAGGTGCAATCCGAGCGCCAAATGTTATTGTTTGTTGCGAGGAGTCGGACGACCAGCTGACGTCCACGATCACACCACTGAGATCCAAAAATCGGCGTTTTTATGGAAGCGCCGCCGATAAGAACTACGACGATTTCTGCTGAATTCGCTTTGCACTTTCCAGGGTCAATCGCGGCTTCCCACCGCCGCCGGCCGCGATCGCTTGGAGCCCGACGGCTTGGCGGCTGATTGCGTCTTCGCGATCGGCTTCTGCACCCTACGAACAACTACTTAGAGCCTCATTTGTCACAAAACGGATTATTTACAGCCCGGGGCCACGATGAATGGCTTGCGAAGCGAATGGTCGTGTTTGTTGACATTCGAGCATCGCCGCTCGAGCGTTAGCGCGCTTTATTGATGCCCTCAGGGCGCAATCTACGAGCGAACACTTCCGTCGAGCGAGTTTTCTAGAAGAAAATACCTTCGCGAACTGCAAATTGCAATCCATCCATCTCGTCGGCTCTCTGACGACTTATAATTAATGCGTCCCGTCAGTCAGTCCGTCTTACGGCCAGTCTCCTCCACTCAAGAATCCCCCAAGGTCATCACTAGAGAGAAGGTGTTGCGCCCCTCACGCGCGCAGTTCCCCCAGACGACGAATCGTTTCCTATTCTGTGCGCTGAATGCTAAGCAACGACAGGAAACGGACTGATCGCTGTGCCACACGTGTTCTTCGTGTTCCACGTGACAGCTGCTGCTGGCGGAGAATCGTTTTAGGCGGCGCGGAAATGCGTGAACGGTCGGTCCTTCCTGTCTTCTCGCTCGCTCGCTC
Source organism: Steinernema feltiae (assembly GCA_007213375.1). Lineage (NCBI taxonomy): Eukaryota > Metazoa > Nematoda > Chromadorea > Rhabditida > Steinernematidae > Steinernema > Steinernema feltiae. The sequence continues at coordinate 33,331 of MQUG01003258.1, forward strand.
GCTCGCTCGCTCGCTCAGCTCCTCCGTCCGTTCCGTCGCCTTCGATCGCTCGTCGACGGCCTCGAACGTCGAGCAGTCGTCGTCGGAGGCGAAAAAACGATTTTGCCCTTTCGATGCACTTTCCCGATGTTGCGTTCGACGCACTTTCGTCGTCGTCGTCGTCGCTGGCGGCGCCAGCTCAAAAAACATCTGCCCGTCGCACGGAGAACACACACACCAACCAACCAACCAGCCAAGCAACCACGCCGACGGCGTTTTTCTCTCTCCTTCTCCTCCGCTTCCTGATCGCAGAGATGAAACTAGTACAACGGCGGTTAGGCAGCGAGTAGGGGCGAAACAGTGTCACTAGTCTGCTCGTGACCCGCGCGACGCCGCAGAAACAAAGTGCAAAATTGCAAATGTGTGCAAAGGAGGGTCGCTCCGCATGATCGCGCCTGGATCGACGTAGTTTTTACGTCCCAGCCGACCAGTGTAACAGCTGTTGACGGGGAGCATTGCAGAGATTGCGACGAAAAAGTTGATTTAAGAGCGATGATGACGCCAGCTGATTCAGCCAGAATCGCCGTTACAGCGCGTTCTTCCAGACCGCCGACGCGAAAAAGCGTCTCAAGAAGTGATGAATCGACTTGAAGAAGACGTCGGGAACCACCCGCGACGACTAATTTTGCGACGAGGAAGCGGAAGGCGATTGATTTGACGCGCATGCTCTTCAAGAGGCGCTATTTTTGAATCGAGACGGACAAAGTTACCGTAACCCCCATGCGACATCTGCTCGCCTCATTTCCGCAATTTCTAACGAGTCTTGGGAGTGCGGATGGCAAAAACGAAAGCGATTCGAGAACTAATTCCCTGCGTGCACAAAAACGTCCGCCGAAACCCTCGAAACGCACGAATCGGCAACAATTCGCAGGGTGCAGCAATCGCGTGATCGGAATCGATTGGAAACACAACAAAACACGTGTTTCGCGAAGCGAGAGACCGTAGGCAAACACCCGCGAACTGACTCCGAGCGGTGGTTAGGCGCGGTAAACGCGCGGCAGTGGGAAGCGAGCCGGGAAATACCGTAATCGAGAGAGACTTACTTTCGCGAAGAAGATTCGTTCTCGTTACTCCACGGCGACATCGCTTCGCCGCCAAAGTCCTCCTCCTCGTCCTCGTTGCAGCTGGTCTTTCCGCTGAACTGTTGCATCTCCTCATCGGGGCTCTCGGATAGTACCATTGCTGTCGTTGTTGTTGCCGTGTTGTTGCGTAAGAGTGCCGAAGGACGACACCGCCTGTTTTACCTGAAACGGAAAGTGTTGCGAAAGGGGATTAAGGGCTCGGACGCATAAATAAATCAGCAGCGCGAAGGGTACAAGTGTTCGAGTGATCTGTGTGCACTGACCGACTCCACTGGACTCAGGAGGCAGTCCATACGCGGCAAATACAGTCCGCTCCGGCAGCAGCGGGAATTTAAGACGATTATGCAAATCAGCTGTGCGCTGCGCGAGAACAGCAAACTGCAAATCGCGCGAGAGCGTCGAGGGGAGGCGGCGCGAAGCCCGCAGCGCCTTCCCGCGACTAAGGGTGGAAGAGGATATAGATCACCTCGAAATCGCGCGCTAAAAAAGCAAACACGACGCGACCCTGCAGTCGACGGCGGCGAGGCCGTCGTCAGCGCCAATATGGCGACGTCAACGCGAGCAACGCAGTAGACGACGCAAGTGCGGGCGTAGTAGAAATGCACTTTCATCGTCGGCACCCGCCACATAATCGATAAAAGTATGAAGGAAGGGTTGCTGAGGATGATTGGCGCTGGTTCAGCGGTGAGCGGCTGGAGATCGTCTTCTGCGGCTCAAAGTGCAAAAGAAGTCGTCGGCGGGCGAAAGAACACGACAGGTAACGAACAGTGCGAGCGCCGGAGGAGTGCGGTATCCGATTCCAGAGACCGCCATCTCGCCCCATCATCATCTGATCAGCAGCGCGACTCCCCACACCGTAAACAGCTGATCGCGACGGTGTCCCCGTTTGGCAACGCGCCCATCGGAACGCCGTGGTCAGTCGTTCCTTTAGTCAGCTGCTACACAAACATCTCACGGGAGGCGACGTGCACGAGTGGACATTGTCGGCGGCGCTGACCGTCGGTCGCCGAGCGAGCGATCGTTCTTTGACGTGGCAATTAACAGATTAGGAGAGAGCAGATTAGGCGAATCGTCGTTGATTAAGAAAGCGAATATGTTCCTCGCCGCGTCGATCGACGTAATTGGAACGCGCAGCTGCGGATAAGATCAGGACACGTTTCGCCGGGGGGCATTCCCAACGCAGCGCGCTGAACCTCTTTGGCCCCGGTCCACGCCGACTCATGGAAATGCTTCCAAATTACGACGAAGCGGCTCATCGTAAATCGCGCTGCTGCCAGCCAGCGGTGCTCTCGATCATCGCCCTACTCAAACACGCCCAACCCCAGCGAACCACAGTTTGATGACCTCTCTCCTTCTTTCCGTCGGGCTGGCGATGCTCGCTGGCTCCGAGGTCTGCACGAGGAACCAAAGGTCGCCTGCCGTCGCACGCCGACTGTACGCATTCGCATGCGTGCACGCAACAAAACCAGGAAAGGTAGCGCTATCTCCAGATGCGCCCCTCCAGTGGATGAAACATCTGATTAGAAGTGTCGTCAAGCAGCAGCAGCAGCTGAATCGCGAAGTCGCCGGCGGCTGTGATAAGACACCTAATCAGCGGCGAGCAGCGACTGCCTACACGACTACCCGAGGGGGCAGGTCACACACACACCCCGAACGCAACATTTCTTTTGCAACATTCAGGTGGAGCGACGATTTGTAAAGTGCGCCGTCGGTTGCGTCGTTGGCGGAGAAGCGTCATGCAACCCGCGCAGCAGCAAAGGCGGCGGGAAGATGTCGGACGGGACTGTAGGAAGATGGATGGTTTCAGAAGGAACCGATTGCCCCTTAATGACTTCTCGAAAGAGAAGAAGGATCATATGGAAAAGGCGAAAGAAGCGGCGAGCAGAAGCGAACGAAGGACGTCACGATCACGACAGTCAGCCCGCAATCGCGCGAGGAATGTTTCGTTCGCTCAGCTGATGATCGAATTCGCTGAGGGTTCGCAGAGGTCTCCCGCCCGCACCGACAAAGCCGGCGGCCACGTCACCCGGACCAGCAACCAGCCGGGTCCACGACAACAACACCAAAAATATGTTTTCCACGCCGATGACTAACAACTTCGCAATTTGGCGCGTTGTCGCCGACGGCTAACCCCTTCGGACAGCCGCTGATTACCGAAAGAAGCGAAGCACAGAACACAAAGCGACGTCGCGTCCCTCGGCTTCCCTCACGTCACCGCCGTCGGCGACGTCGCCGGCTGAGGTTGGCGCGAAGAAGACAAAAAAAGAAGTCGCGAGGCGAGCTGACGGTGCGTCGGCGCGGCAACGGCTGTTACGCCGCCGCGTCGACGCACAGCACAATGAAGGAGGACGCGAAAAACGAGTAGTCGGTCCTTCGGGGGCGGTCGTCGAAGCCTTCGCGAAATTTTTTTCTCTGGCTGCCGCAGTTTTTAGTGACAGCGACGCAACAGCCCTCGCCCTACTACTACAGCTGAACGAGCAAGAAGAGAGGATGATAGTCAGTCTGACTAACACAAAATCGCGCAGAGCAGCTTGCGGGCACGCTGCCAAGTCCCGCCCTTCAAGTTCTTCTCCTCTCCCGCCACCAGCCGCGAACCAACTAACAAACTCGCCGTTGTTTACAGCCTCCTCCTCCTCCTCTTCCTCGGCTGCCCATTCGCGTCGATGACAGATTGGTCAAGCCGAGCCAATTGTAGGCCCAAAGTAGCCGAAAGCAATTTGCGTCGTGCTGCTGTTTACAAACTGAATTCTCCTCGAATCGCCGGCCGATGATTGACGACGACGTTCCCGTGAAGCCGATCCTCCAAACAACCAGTCTGCCAGCCTACAGTACTCCCCTAAAACTTGATCGCCCCCCTGAGGGTCCCGGAGAACTGTCAACTCGATTGCGCTTCACGAATTCTCGCTGTGGGCGGCAACAAAACACTCCCCGAACACCGTTTATGCCCCGCAATGATCCGAACCCTTTCACAAACAACTTGTTAAAATCCGTTCCGAAGCCGCTCGTTGATGTGCGCCAGTGGATCAACTAAAAATAGCAAATAAGAGCGGAGAACGAAGAAAACAAACTTGCATCTGCGGATTGTTTCCAGTTGTGTGGTTCCAAGAAGGTAGGAACACATAAATGCCATGTAGACCACGATAAAGCTGATGAAATAAACCAAGATGTCGATGAGATTCATCGAGTGATTTTCATTTCTAAAACAGGGTTGACATTTTCAAACACTCTAAAGTACAGTAATCCTACGTGTCGAAGGTCGGGATAAGGGCGTGACCTGTGGGGAGACTCAAATTCGTCAGCAGCGTTTCGCGATCTACCTCCGCAGCGAGGCGACGATCGTATTCATTCGTGTTGCTGATTATCATCGTCGTTAGATCTCTCACTTGAGGTACTTCTGTGCGCAACAAAACTGAAAAATTCATCGATGAATACGGCGAATACAAGGGATGCGCTACCGGAGAGATCCCGGAGATCCTCGAACGACTCAAAGAAGACTTCATAGAATCCGTTGTTCCGATCTTTTCGCGGAATTTCTAGCCCTTCGTCGAAGAAGTTGACAGCGTAAAAGTTGATCTTCTCTGTAACGCTCTTCTTAATTACCGTAGTCTCGGATATCTTGCCTGAATTTCCCGTGCCATTCCACGAGCTTCTTCCATCAAAAGCGAAGGGAGTTTGTCGGAAAACAACTGCATGTGTGAGTCCTGTGAAAGCACCAGAAGATACTTTCGATAAAAGGTCATCGAGAGGAGTAGAATATTCATGTTTAGCGAATTCTGAAATAAAGCGCAAAATCAACCAGAAATTAGTCTCACGGCAAAGAATCGAATATATCATACGGTACAATTAATGCGAGCTTTATTTTCGTAATTAGATTGTAAAAATAATAATATCGCGTTGTTTACGGGTTAGCCGTTTTCGCTGGCTCTCTAACAACGCGTACTTTGATCTCTGTCCCTTATTTACTCGAAACGCGCTTGCACGAGTTATGGCGACCACAAATCCAAAACGCAAAGTTCGCGTGTTGGCATTTCAGACCAAATCAAAGTTTGGCTACTTTTACCAAACGAAATACCGACTTACCATAACGGGGGAACGCTGCGAACCACGTTTTTACTTTTTGCAACATTTTGTTATCGTTCCATCGAATGTGCCGGAACTCGCATTTGTCGCATTTCCCACTCTTGACAGCGTAGAGGCGCACTTCGAAGACTCCTCCAGCTGCTGACAATCGACATAACAACAGTTCGATGAATTTCTCCTGCAACTCGATCTGAAACATTCCAATTCCACTTCACATTTCCATTTTGACGCCTTTACTTGATACGTAGGTGCGGCTTCTTCCACAAAGATCGTGAGTCTCCACACCTCCTCTTTGTCACTGAAGACTCTGGTCAGCGTGTAGTCAGATAAATTCGTCAAATTGCAGAAACGGGACTCCGAAGAAACCGCCAGAAACACGAAAAACCAAAGCAACATCATATCGGCACCATGAAACGTCTAATAGAATGAGCACTGAAACACAGGAGCACAACCGTCTAGACGACGAACCAGCCTAACTTCATTTATTCGAAACAATAACAACAAACGACACAATTAATCTAGGTAGTTCTAAGCATCTTAGCGGCCTTTTTCTCCGCATGATCCTGAAGTTGTTTGACGACGATCTCGCGCCTTTCGTTCAAGAATTCTGCAAGCTCCACAGGATTCAAGTCCTCGCGTACTATTTCAATCCCGAGTGTTCGCGATGTTTTGATCAGCTGTTCACAAATGTTCTGCAAACGCCTGATTTATATATTGAACGTGCCAGTGTTGCTCTACCTTCAAAGGAACACCATGAAGACATTTATCCCGCGACTTGATCTTGGCAATTTCGTAGATGTGCTTCACGGACAGACGACCGGCTACTTCACCGGGATCTTGCTTACCTCGCCGAATTCCCGCTGCACGTTTCAGCAGCCACGTCGACGCGGGCGTGCAAATCTCTAATTCGTAACTTCGGTCCGGCTTTACGGCTATTCTTGTCGGTAAAACGGCTCCAGGTTTGATGTGGCCGGTCTCTTTGTTGAAGTCTTTGCAAAAGTTGGCGACATTTATTCCGCGCTGGCCAAGTTGAGGACCGAGAGGTGGCGCAGCGGTGGCCATTTGAGCTCTACAATCAGCATCTAATAGGGAAAGACAATGCGAGAAGGAACTACTTGATGTTAGTCTTCAATAGAGCTCCGTGAATGACCTTGACGACATCCTTCTTCTTTACTTTCGCACCGGCTTTGCTCGCCATTTCTGAATCGAAAAACAAACTTGAATTTACACGAAGATTATCATCAAGAAGAAAATCACGAACTCGTTCAGAGCCGACGAAAGTTACCGATGAACCATTTATACCCGCAAACATCGTTAGAACTCACGAAAAGGTCGGAAAAAGCGGCCAAAAACGTCTCTCAATAGTTTGCAAAATCGTCAGACTTGCCAATATTTTACGGTACAGTATCGGAAAATAAACAACGAGGCAAATCGTGTTGAGACCACTACGCTATTGTCTTGCTACAACCGTGATATTATGTACAGTATGCTCTAAAACGTTCCAGAAGTTTTTGGAATCGATCACATTCGAGTATTCGGCGTTCGATACTCACTCTGGTGTCCCAGAGTTCCTCCGGAAGCGGCGAGATAGTTGACCGAAGGAATCTTCCGAGAGGAAATCGAGTAGTCCATCATCGAGTGCTGTCGATGGACGCCGGGAACTGTTCTGAGTGTCGAACTAGGGTAGGGATTCTGCCACGCGTGACTCCTAAAAGCACGTGAAATCACTCTAGAACGTACGGCCCCCGTAGCCGACAAGACCACGTACATCGATTTTTTAAACGACTGATAGTTCGGTCGATTTGGCTCGGCGGCCTTCCGCGATGAAAATGAATGTTTTTTGGACATTTTGTTCAGGATTCGTTTATTTACGAGATACATAAAAAGCTTAAAGCTTTCACGAAACAACCGAGTTCAGCTCAACATGCCACAACACCACGAAGCAAACTGCAATTCTTGCTCATTGGTCCCGTAAACTGCAATCTGCGACGTTGCACTTGGAAGGGAATTGTGTTTTACTTCGTGACCTCCGGGCCCCACAAAAGTTGCCTTGAAATAATCTTTCAGCTGCTCGTGCGTTTCTTCGCAAATGAAACCCAACATTTCTTGACGTTTAACTTCAAACTGCTCTCTTGAAATCCACGCATTACGCGCTTCCTTGATGAAGTGGAATGAAAACGTGTAGCCTCCAGGGATTCGCTGAAAGTGGTTGTCGTATAGAATACATCCGCTTAAATCGAGACGTTGAAAGCTGGGTCTTTTTACAAATTCCAGGAGAAGATCGTCCAATTCTCCCTGTTTGAAGCCTAAACTAGCGATTTCGAGCACTCGCAGATACTTTGACTTGAGTTGACGCTTCAGAAAGGCGGCTACTTCGGGCTTTATGTAGTTTTCAGTCGGTATTTTTGTCGGCCTTCCTTTTCCCTTCTCGTGTTTGATCAACCACTTGACGCTCGAAAACCGATTTCCGATTTGCTTGAATATGTCACTGGGGATATGCGGAACATTCTTGAATTTGATGGATTCATAGAGATTCGGGGCCACAGCTCTCAGTTGCTCAAAATTCGAGCGTTCGTCTATTTTTGTCAAACAAATAGGGTGATCTCGAACTTCTTGCAAAGTCATCGACTGGACATTATAAGGCTGGCGCTTTAGAAATGCGGCAGCCTTAAATTCGATCCACACGCTCGCCTTTGCTTTTTCACTGCATGCAAATGCGCCCCAGAGTCCTTCGACGTCCACGATACGGTTGAAACCGAATTGAATGCAAGCGACAACGTCATGGATGATCTCGGCGGGAAGGGAGGCAAAGTCGTCCGGTGGTGGCCCACAGATGCGTCGTGTAGTCGCGGAGGAAGCGGAGAAAGTCAAACTTCGCGACAAACTCGGCGCCTCGTTTCCAGACTGTTTCTTCTTTCCAAAACATGCCCACATCTCGTCGACCAACACAGCGATGTTCTGTTGATTTGAAGGGAAAAACACGACTTTACGGTAAAAACAAATTCAGAGTTCGTTAAAGCATCGCATATTGGCTTTGTTGCTCAAATTTTCCGCTCACGCAAGTAGAAATTGAATAGAATAGATTGTTTTATATCATATTCATGTCACTTGGCACTTCTGCAAAGCAGGTTAAGGCGACGGGGCCATTCGTAGTTACACGATGCTCGTAACGCACCTCACTGGGCAGCAGGTCCCACGGCGGTCTCGTCGCGCTAAGCATCGCACTGTGGAGCGGGCAACATGACGTTCTCGCCACGCTATTCAGCGCACTGCACAGCAGGTAACATGCGCAGCAGATCCCACTATGGTCTGGCCGCGCTAAGCACGGCTTATTACATTATTTAACTTTATTACAACCGTGATATTATGTACAGTATGCTCTGAAACGTTCCAAAAGTTTTTGGAATCGATCACATTCGAGTATTCGGCGTTCGATACTCACTCTGGTGTCCCAGAGTTCCTCCGGAAGCGGCGAGATAGTTGACCGAAGGAATCTTCCGAGAGGAAATCGAGTAGTCCATCATCGAGTGCTGTCGATGGACGCCGGGAACTGTTCTGAGTGTCGAACTAGGGTAGGGATTCTGCCACGCGTGACTGCGGTCCTAAAAGCACGTGAAATCACTCTAGAATGGACCTATACAGTAACCCACCGCACCAAATTGCGACATTTTGTCGGAGTCCGCGGGATTCTCGTTCACCAAATTTTCTTTTCCGGAGGCGATCGATGGCGACGCTTTGATGAAACCCCGGCGGCAGTAGGTGATCACGAGAGAGAGGATTGTGTAACTCAGAAGCACTGAAAAAAGATTGGATTACTGTATTTGCGAGGAGGATACAGTACCTCCGGCGAAGATCTGATCGCGTTGGCGGAAAGCGATGAGCGGAAGACAAACGAAGAGTGCGACGCCGATGGCGATCGCCGCCGTGCAGCTAAGGATGTTCTGGCGGCTGTGGACGTTGCGGACGCTGAGAACGGAGCAGACGAGCGAGATGACGATGAAGGCGACGTTCAGAACCATCGAGAGGAAGAGTTTCTGCTCGAAGCGCGTTCCCGGGGCGCAGCGCCACGCGTAGACCTCGCGGAAGGAGATGAACTCGAGGAGCGTTGGATCCTCGAAAACCGACCACTCTACGACAATCACGATCTGTAGGAAAACGAGCCCGATGGACATCCAGAAGAGCGCAACGGGGGATACGGTAGGCGGAGGGAGCTTCGAGCGATGGAGTACTTCGTGGTGCCAGATCGCGATCGTCTGCGCGCAGCGGATGAAGTTAGATAAGGCGATGGAATGCCTACCTTCACGAGAATCGGCGCGAAGATGAGAGTGACCGCTACGGACAAGCAATTCCTCCGGATGGCACAAGTGATCCACGAGGGCTGCATGATGAAGAAGATGGAGACCATGCTGAGACAAGCCAGACCTGGAAAGATTGGAGGTTAGACGTGACTTGAGGACCGTGAATCAAACCAGCGAACATAATCATCGTGCAGATACGGTAGGGGTCGTGTTTCGCTCCGACGAGCTGCTGGTACATGCACATGAGGTAGAGGAAAGTGAAGAGAGTGGCGACGGCGCTGAAGACGAGAGAAGCCCAGTCGTGAAGACCCGATTTGAAGGTCGGCTGGATTCCGATCTTCGATTTGATCGTCGATTCGCTCGAACAAGCTGACCTGGAAGGAGAGAACGCGTCTTCACAGAAATCTCCACGAAAACGCACTTGGGACAAGTCGATTGCACCTTCACGCGTCTTCCGTCGCGTTCCTCGATCGAAAGCGCTTGGTCCGCCGTGTACAGTAACCCGGACTCGGCGTTCCACCGCGCGATTTCGTCAAATCGAATTTCTCCCCTCTCGATCATCACTCGATTCATCTTCAACGGCGCGTCCGCGTAGCCGCTGGACGCGTTGATCGCGAATGGTCCGTCGGAGTCTCTCAGAGGGTGGTAGAACTCAACGGACATCAGAGAAGCGAAGAGACTACGGTAGGGCTCGTTGAGGCAGTCGGTGAGCGAATGGATCAGCGCCCCCGGGCATACGTTGTCCGCCAGTTTCCGTAGCGAGTGGCCGATAGCGTGAACGGCCAGCGTGATCGGAGTGATATCGAGATCGGGGGCGACAAAGCTGAAGTTTAGGCTTTGCTGGTGGGGACACGGCCTGAAATGAGTGATAACGCTGCACTCCAGAGCTGGAAATCCGAAAATCAAACCTTGAGAACTGTTCTCCGGGCATCGTCTCGCCGTCGATGTGGCAATGAAACGCGGTAGACCAGAACTGCCGGAGCCAATGCTGTGGATAGGGGTGTTTAGAGAACTTCTTGGTCAAATCGCTAAGATACGAGTGATTCGAGCTCTTGAAGTGCTCGACGGAGAGGAGAAGTTGATCGAAGTGCGGCCAGAGTTCCAAGAATTGCCGCGAAGTCGTCCACAAATCGTTCTGAATCGCCACAAATACGAAGCGGCCAGGAATCACCTAAATGTCCCAAAAGTTACAGTATCCCACCGATCACCAACACCAACCATTTCGAGGTTCAACGCGTTCAGCAAGTCGATCCACGATTTGTCGCTGTAGAGAACGATGACGATGCGCGCTTCAGAGAGCACGAGTTTCCGCAATGTGTTCTGTTGATGTTCCACGGTCGATGGAGCCTTAATCTCGATTTGTTGGTCGATGCAAATTCCGCGCTCCTCCGCCATTCGAGATAAAAACTTCACAGATCTGAAAATCGCCGCTCAGTGACAATCGAAGAGGAATCGCTCACTCGGCGTGGAAATCATCGAAGACGACGCTCACACAAGTGCTCTGCATGTGGAGCATCAAATCCAGAATTCCCGCTAGCGGCGCCTCCTCGCCTGGCAGCGTTCCGGTCGTTAGAAGCTGTTGTTTCGGTGAGAAGAACGCGTTGACCGTCGGAATCCGCAGATGACGGACGAATTCGTCGACGTTCGGAAGGAACGAGTTGTCGTCCCTCACGATCGCGATTATGTCGGATCTGAAAGGCGAGTTTGCGCGAAATAAGCGCGATTACAGTATACTTTTCAATGTTCGTGCCGGAGAGGAGCTCGTAGAGGTCGGCAACAGCGCGCAAATCACTCGCGCAGCTGTCGACGACGACGGCGCCAATATGGAGATTCGCCTCGCGGAGGAACGGCGACGCGTTGATGTCTTCGAGCGCCGTGAGGAACGCGGACAGGCGAAGGAACGCGTTCACGTCCAGATTCCCGCATTCGAAACCCTGAAGATGAAAGTGAATCGCGCAGTTACGGTATCAACATGTTTGGCTTTTCAGCAGTCAATTCTGTTTGCTGAACGGAACGGAAGCGGCGAGCTTAGAGCCTAATTATGCAAACGATCAACGCGTTTGACGCGTTGGCGGAAGTGCGCTACACCTTCTGTTTGCGTACCTGACTTTTGGCGGATTCGTGAATCGGCATCACCGCCAGGATGTAGAGACGTCGTTCGCTGGGAATCACGAGGATGTCGTTGAGGAGTCGGTGACTGGGAACGGAGATGTGCGCCGACGACCCCTTCACCATCCGCGGCAAAGTGGCGTTCGCCGCGTTCTTCTTCGGCATCTTCGATAGTCGCGCGTTCCCCTTCTTCAGCACCATCTGCCGCGTGATCTTCACCGCGCCCGACGTTGTAACTTTAGGAGGATTCGTCGCCGGCTCCCGAGTGGGAGGATTCGTGTAGACCGGCGGATTCGTAAATTCAAATACCGGAGGTAGAGCTAGAGGCTCCGGTTGGTAAACGGGAGGCAAATAACTCGACACAGGACTGCTGAGAGGCGAACTGCTGATAAGGATTCGAGTAGATTGTCTGCGCATTACGGTAGTTGTCGGGTCGGACGTTCCTCGCACGAAAATCGAGGGATTCGGAGAGGGGAACGCATAAAGCGAGAACGATGACCGTGAGGAACATCACTTAGAAGTGCGAATTAGTTGCGAAGAGCGAGATTGGAAGCGAGTGCGGTAGCCGACAACGTGCTTCGACCCTCCGATTCGGCCACAATCACAGCCTAAAGCCGCGATTACCGACCGCTCGCGCGCGAAAACGCCGCTAAGAGTATTGTCACTCCCGCGAGCGACCCGATTACGAGTGTCGTTGGAACGCGTACTGGCCACACAGTGGTCAGCAACTGAGGAACGATTTATTTCCATACCCAAACAGCTTCATTTCCCTCCGCTCAGTGGTGGAGTCTCCTTCGGAGTCGACGAAATCGGCGTTCCTTGGGAAACCGCTTCGCCGCTAGCCTTCGTGCTAAAAACAAACGTCTGAATGAGTTGACCACGGAATCGCACCTCTCCAAGGAATCCAGCATCGGCACACTTCGGTCTTCAGCTGCACTCGCCGGCGCTTCTGGAAGCTTCCTCTCCGAATCCTTGTTCGATTTCCTGCGCGCAAGGGCGCGAGTCACAATCATGATAACTGAAATCAGCAAAATTCAAGCGCAAACCCGCCAATCGCCTACCGATCGCAATGACAACGAACACTGCAACACAAACGACGATGATCCAAAGCGGAAACGGCGCACATTCGTAGAGCAGAATCCCCTTCAAGTCCTGTTCGAGGAGCGTCCTCCGCTCTTCGTAGGTTGGCGCATGTCGTACGCAGCCGTAGAAGCACTCATTCCTGCATAGGTCGGAGATGAAGAAGCGCTGCAGGACACGACCCCGCAGTGGGTCGTCGCGCTCATCGAAGTCGCAGCTCGCACCCGTTGCCGCGTTATTCGCGTAGAACTCGTCGATCAACGCACTCTGCAACGCGCTTCAAAGATTCAAGAAGAAGACGACGAAACTTACTCGGTTGCTTGGTCGACTGATTACCAACGAATTGTAGAAGTTATCCGCGCCGATCGCTTTGCAGTGCGTGCAGAACGCGGAACAGTCGTGGGCACGATGGAAGTACTGTATATTACCGTAGCGAAAAGGAAAAGGCATCACAAAAGACTTGCGGCCGATCGCGGCGTGTAGAAGAAGGTGAAGTGATGCGTATCCTAGACGATTCGGAGTGAGCGGCACCATCGACCAATCGTCGTTGTAAACGGCGTGGTCACTATTCTCTGCTGTGCCAATTCTCTCTACAAATAAGTGCGTCTCCTTTGATCGTCATAGTGCGCGGTCAGTGCTCGAAATGATCGCTTGCTTCGTTAACATCGTTAATTGCGATTTTGCCGGTTTATCAGCAAAATACTTTCAAAATATACAAAATATCGTTTAGCGTTCCGATCAAATCATTGCGGTTTGAAAAACGATGAAATCTTTGAGATCTTCGAGGGAGGCTCAGATGCTTGTGAGGGCTTTTTGGTACCGGTTTGTTGGCGTTTCGTTGGTTTCGTCGACTTTGTGGGTTTCGCCTTTGTGGTACTTTTCGCGTTTGCTTCGCGCTTCTTGCGTTCCATCTCCTTTGCGCTTTTTATCGAATAGTGGTGTCGTATACCCTGAACAGTGAGAATTGAGTGAGCGCTCCGTTAACCTTCTCCTTTACCCTCTGCACGCTTTCGGGCATATTCGCAAAGTAGTCCGAATCGACTTCCTCGAATGTTGGCGGCAAATAACTGAAGTCGAACTCAGAATCAACAAAATGTACGTGCGAGGTGGATGAACGATGGACGGCCGCTGGACGAGGTCTTGCCGCAGAGGAGGTCGAGGGCTGAGGAGACGGGGATTTTGATTTCGACTTTGTGGTAGATTCCTGCACAGAGACCATCGAAAGCTTCCGCTTTGGGCTAGAATTGGAGACGGAAACGTTCATCGAGTTTTCGTCCTCCAGGCAGACGATTTCTTCCGCAGCTTCAGATGTGGCGCGTCCCTCCAATTCGTCCAGTTTCTTGTAAACCCACTGCGTTATTCGTTGATTCTCCGCAGTTACTCCATCACGAAATCGTGAAGCCGACAGGAAAACATTATAGATTGGGGGTTCCCTAAACAAATATACTGTAATCGCAAGAAGAGACGAATAAACAAACCAGTTGACGTTTGGATCCGCGGCTTGGTTCATTTGCCTCAACGCATTCCAGACCGTGTTAAAGATTGCTTCTGGGAGATACGAGTTTAGAGGTAACGTTTTTCCGTGAGGCCCATTCATCACGAAGCCGCAATTCAACGACTGTGCCGTTCGTATGTTCTAGAATTGAGAACAATTGTAGAGAGCCGACAGAGAAGAATAATTACCTTTCGCTGATCCTCTACGAGTCTTTTGGACAACTCCTTGATCAGTCCAAGAAGCCATTGCTTCAATTCGTTTATCGTTCGGAGAGCAGCCTTTCCGGGGAAATTCTTGCTGACAGCAATCGATTTCTGCTTGTCCTTTACTTTTACCGGATCGTGGTTAACGCCCCTTGCCAAGTCGTAGATGTAATCCGACTGGCCCGCAAAGTCCTTTTCCAAATCGCTTTTCGCAATTTTTGACAATTCGAACATTGTCTACAAGTCGGAGTAAAAGGGCTGAACGAAAGCGAAAAAGCAAACCGTAATCTGATACACATCGGTTAACGATTCTCCCAGCTTCCCACCCAAACTCCACACCTTTGTGATGGGGATCTGCTTGTAAACTTCGCTGATATATTGTGGAAGGATAATGGTTTGTTGTCTTGGCTTATGTCTCGCACAAACCAATTTCGCAATGATCTGAAACGATAGGAGCATCAGCTACCGATTGGGTGCGATTACGATACCTTATTCGTACCGATTCCCGCGGAGCAGAAGAATTGAGTTCTCTCGAGAATCCTCATCCGAATCTTTTCGACGACCTTTGCTCCAACGGCGAGCCGAAGCTTAAAACGAAGTCAGGATGGATCACGCCAACGCACCGCAACGTACCTGTATCGCGTCTTGTCTGCAGTGCGATTCGAGCCATTCGACTACGGCACCGGCTCTATCGTAATCCTTATTCTCGTCTGTGTCTTCCCCTGTTGCGATATGTGTGGTGGGAAGAAACTCTTCAACTCCTTCTATAAGCCTATCGAGGATGTCGTCTTGGTCTTCGGAGAGAATCGCATCGACCATCCGTGTCATATCCAAAAAGGCTTCGTCGACAGACGCCCTCTCGACAACGATTCGCTCGTCGAAAGTTGTGAGGACAGCAAAGACCTCTGCGCTCGCATCACGGTACCTCGTCAAATCGGCCTTGTCCGCATGCTCCCCCAGCGGAACCTTTGCCAGATGGAGATTGGGACATTTCCGCATAGCCTCGTCACCAAACATTCCTCTCTTTACTCCATGATCTCTAGCCTCGTAGCTCAGCGCTATGATTCTTCAAACAATCGAGTGAAAACTGAATAAGCAAGACCTGATTTACCCACCACCTCGGAAAACTCCATTTTGGACGACAGCGACTGGCTTCCCCCACAATTCAGGACATAAACGCTGTTCCACTTGAGCGTAGAAGCAGTCCATATCGACCAGTGCGACGACACGATCCATCCTTAACCTAGGCAAATGGTTTTCAGTTTTGACCACCACCTTGCAAATACGTTAGCCGCTGTTGTTACGAAAAAACCTGCAATCAATAAACAAACCGAACAACTTTATTCGCGGTGTAACGTATAACGTTTATTGATAACAATAACAACAAACAAGCAGCTTTAGAAGAAGAATCCGAGGATCTTGCCTCCCAAATGCTTTCGTCGGGCCTCTTCGTGGTCCATGATACCGCCGGAGGTGGTAAGGACGATGAAACCAAACTGGCGAGAAGGAAGGAGGTTGCTAGTGTACTTTTCCAAATCACGGAGAGCAACATCGAAGCGGGGGCTGATAACACTGCACTTGTTGATGCGGCCAGTGAGGTTGACGACGATCTTGCCGGCACGGTGATCATCAACAATCTCGAATTCGCCAATGTATCCTGCAATTACAACAGTTAACTAGCTGTAGACATTTGGTGGTGGGCAGTCTCAAACGCTGCAACCCAACCAAGCATAAGTATCTTAATAAATAAAAAATACAACTCACCCTGCTTCATCATAACAGTCAGGAAGCGGACAACGACCTTGGAGGCAGGGCGGATGAGCACCTGGCGCTTTCCGCGCTTTTCAGCATTGTTAATAGTTTTCAAGGCATCGGCTAACACGCCCATACGAACCATTTTGACAACTTGGTGTTTCCGTGTTTACCTAAAACGGCACTAAACATAATAATTTTGCAATAATTGGAGAAAAAGAAAACGAGAAAAACACAGTCACGACAAATAACACAATGTGGTCAGCAATCAACCAAGACTTTCCAATAAGCATAGCTTAATTCTCGATGCAAAGCGATTACAGGTGTTCTCCGTCAACAACGAATCGTTCAAACACAGATTCATCTCGCGCGAATCAAAAAGCCTTCCAAAATTCAAAAATTCGGTCGCCGATTCTTTAGGGTCGCTCTCAGTATAAAATCGCATAGACCCCACAGTATCCCTGAGCGCTCGCCAGGACCCAGTTAATCAAATACGAGTGGAATGTTCGCATGTTCGTATACAACTATTTTCGTGGCGAGCGCCAAGCGTGGCTTTGGTTTTCAAATGTACGTACAGTGAAATGTTCCATTTGTATTTATTCTCGCAGGCGGCCGTCGTTTGGTGACGTTGCGCGCTTTGGAGAGATTATAACGCGCATTATAATCAACCTCAAATGCCATTTCCAATTGGCCAACACAGAAACTAAAACTGTTTGGGCTCATGTCGTCATTTTCGAGAATAATGCGAAACGAAAGATTTGTCTATTGTTCGGATAGTGCAACATTGCCCGTAAGACCACGATGAAATCGACTGACTGAGAAACAAGCCCAACAATGCTCTATTCAAACCGCGATACGCACATAAAGAATTAATTCAAAGTTACAAAGATTTTATCGAGCAATTGAATTTACAACTCACAGAGATCATGGGATATAGAAGAAGAAGAATTGAGTCAAACTCTTTTCTTGGTCGCTTCATGGTACAATTTCACAGCCTTTGCGCCCTCGGATACAGCGTGTTTGGCCAGTTCACCAGGAAGAAGGAGTCGCGTCGCCGTCTGCATTTCGCTTGCTGAGATGGTCGATCGTTTCGTCATATCGGCAAGTTTTGAGGCCTCCATGGCCAGGCGTTGGAAGTAGTCCACCACGAAAGAGTTCATGATGACCATCGCCCTCGACGAGATTCCGACTGTGGGATGAACCGATTTGAGCACCTTGAAGATGTAAGTGTTGTACGTCTCCTTGCGGCTCTTCTTGCGCTTCTTCGTGATGACCGGGTCCATCTTCCAGCTTTTCGGCAACGATTCCTTCTTGGATTTGGAGTTCTTCCCGGAAGACGATGGCTTGGAAGTCACTGGAGTGTCCATCGGAGTGTCCATCGGAGTTGCCACACGAGCTGCCGCAGGGGTTTCCCCCGAAGAGACTTCGTTGGATTGCTCGGCGGCGGAGCCTGAAGCGCTGGAATCGGAGGCGCTGGAGCCGGAGGCGGTGGACTCGTTGTCGCTAACGTCGGACATCTTCGGTTGCCTTCCTGAAATAAATTAAATGTGAAAAGGGAACGATGAACGCGCGATGGAGTAAAGCGATTGAACGAGGTTACCGGACGTCCGAGGGACACGCGCATACGACAGAAAACGAACGCCTCCCAATGCAAGAAATTACGAAAATATCGCGAGTGACGAAAATCGACTTCGATGATGGAGAAGCTGATTGAGAATTGGGCGAGCGGGATGCCACTGACACCGCTCGCTCCATTCGAAATTCGTTCGAGGAGCCCGAACAGCGAGCGAGATGTCGATTTCGAATTTGAAAATGGAGATTTTTTACGAAGTCGCATGCGATCCGAAGCGAATGGGGGCCGAGCATCGGCCGCCGAGGCATCTTGCCCGATTCGTCAATAAACGAACCAGATCCACGTGCTGGACAAAATCAAAGGACAAAAACCCTTTATTAGCATTGGAAAACGCACCAACAATAATACAAGATATCAACGTGCATCGTACAAAGTATACAATGTTAACATGAGTCACTCCAAGATGATGAGCTTCGACAGCTCTTCTCAATTTTCTTAGCGGCTGGGAGAACGGCTACGCGAGCGGGAACGACGAGAACGACGCAACGGAGAACGGCTTCGACGACGAGGCGGTCCACGGGAGTATCCTCCTCCTCCATTGCCACCACCTCCCATGCGAGAGTCACGAGGGGGTGGGCGACGATCTCCACGGTCAGAGTTGGCTCGGCGACGTGGAAGGGCAGCTGACACACGGACGCGACAATGCCGTATTTGGCACGTACGAAGCTCCTTCAAGGCTTTCGCGGCATCGCGACGCGATTCAAATACAACGAAAGCATAGATTGGAGGATAAGTTGCAAGCCAGATATCTTCAAGGCGTCCATACTTCGAGAAGAGGTCTTCGATATCTCGTCGACGGACAGAGGTGTCTAAGTCACTGATATGGAGTCGCGCATCCTGGACGTGGTTCAACTGGTCATCCGAATCATAAGTGCGGCTCCGGTTGCTTCCTGAGCGAGATCGACGTCTGCGCTTACGATCGACGCTTCGACTGCGACTACGATGATGCTCTTTGCGCTCCTTTTCGCGCTTATGATGGTGACGATGGGAGTCTCGGTCACGATCGTTTCTTTCAGGAGAAGCTTCACGGGAACGCTCTTCATCAAATTCCGTAACCATGGCGTTATCTGAAAATGAAATAGTTACACAAGCTTATGAAATTTAATTATTGAAAGAAATCACCGAAATACAGAAACTGAGTCGACCACAACAGAACCACTTTGCGCGTGGTCCAGCCATTTCCTATTCTATTTCGCACCTTATCAACGCCACAATTTGTTTCTTATCATCTTATCCACGTCACATCCATCCCACACCATTTCCACCACCAAAAGTCTATCCATGTCCACATCCAGTATGCTGCACCAACCGATGATGATCGATATCGAGGCCACCGATGGTCACTCCAAAAAAATTCGCGGCTACTCGACTGTTTTCCAAAGAGAGCATCACCACTGCTTCAGCAGTCTGATCGTGAAACAGCAACAGTTAAAAGTGAAAAGGAGAGAATAAAAACACCAAAACGACGACTGAAATAGAAAAAAAATGAAGCAAAGATCCGCAATCACGTAAACGAGGTGAGTTAAGAAAACTCAAATTTAGGCCGTGAAGAAAGCAATAAAATCGAAGCCTACCTACTGGGATCTGTTATGCAGACGCTTCGAGCCAATAGTGAGCTACGTGGCACAATAGTTCAAGTTCGATACCTGAAGTACAAAAGAAATAACGCTATGGAATAAACACGATACGCGCAGCGACAGAAAGAAACGAATGCACGCAATGCGCATCGCTCGTGTTATTTGTCGCTCAGCCACGGCGCGGCGGCAGCCCGTGTAGGAGTCGACCGGCGGACAAATCGATTGTCATATTCGCTCGTCGCCATCTTCGACAAGCAATATGCCTCCGCAGCATGGTCCGGACGAGTTTGAGCGTCGGCAATATAAGAAAACATGTGAAAACAATCTCTGCTCTGACCGACACACGCAAATAGAACAACTAACTGCTAAAGTACTAAAAGCGACGCGTCGGATAGGAATTACCGTTCGATACATCGTCAACAATTTTTATGCGTCGGAAGCAACACGACGAAATACTTACGGTATTCATAACCAGTGCGATTCTTAGCTGTAAGACCTCCTGTAAATGGCACACGGCGCGCTGAATCTTGATTTTTTGAACTCAAGAAATCATGAATCGAACGTTTTCCGATTAATTTTGAATATATACACGTCTACGCTCTGTAAATTGCAGCCGAACGAAATAAGCCAAATAAAAGCATGGTCAAAACGCATTAACTTCACACAGCGCGGATTCACAACAGTTGCAGTTGTCCTAATCCACCGCATAAATATCTTCGCTTCGTTCCGCTCCAAAAATTGATCGATTTTATGTAAACGCGAATCACTCTCGGCGCTCGACAGAAGCGCGCAGCTGCCTTCAGGAAGCGTTTTCATCTTCTCTAAAACATAAAAGTACTTTCAAATCGACAGAAACCGCGATTTGGGTTTGCGAATTTTTGCCGGCACAGTTGAGACTCCCAAATCTCTGCACGGATTCACCAATACACCTTCCATTGATCGCCGACGGGGAACGCGATGGGTGGCCGCTCGTTCTTCAATCGCTCGCTCGTTTGTTCGTTCGCACAGCCCGACCAACTGGCGAATACATTGAAGACCGCGGCGGTCGTGTCGTGTTGCTCCTCTTCGTCTACTCTATTTATTATTTCTTTTGTACTGTGTTTCGTTCGATTCGTTGTGTCGTGTTCATCATTCGTTTTCAATTCATTCTGATAGGCATTGCTTCTTTCAGGAACGGCATTTAAGCCCACGCTGGATTCGTTGGAATCAGAGAATGGATTTTGACTTCAACGATCTCCTACGCGAGGCTGGGTCAAACAATCGTCATGCTTCAGAGCGAATCAGCCAGATCGATGTTACCTCTCGGCGTGACCAGCACAAGTCGATGAGATCACTGGCTACTCAGAGGAAAGTTCTGAAAGAGGAAATGAGACGGAAAGCTCCGCCACCACCACAACCACCCAGGGTAATCTGAAGGATTTAGTCAAATGTTTCTAACTATTTATAAATTAATATTTAGTTTACTATTCCTAAGAAGAAAAAAGAAGAAGAAGCAGTGAATGAGGCTAGCGTTCAAGCTTTTTTAAGGCGGAAGGAAATGGCTAAGATCCAGAAGCTGAGACAGGAACAGGAGGACAGAGAGGAGCTGATTAAACATCGCATGAAGGAATCGGGAGGCAGGGTGCGTTACATTTAGCGACCGTTGTTTATCAAATAAGCTTTAGGCGAGTAAGAAAATTGCCAAGCATTTCGGACTTGATGCACTTAACATGCAGAAGAAGTACGGAAATGACCGTGATCACGAAGTTGCTCTTGAGCGAAACGCAGTCCGTGAGATGGAAGAGCACGATCGTTTGAGTTCTGAGCTTCGCAGTGGCGTCTACAAAGCAATCGCTAAGAACAAAGAAGTACTTAACAGCAAGGAGAAAACCGAAAGACAAGAGCCGTTTCGTGTGGGTACACGTAAAGCCACCAGCATTTGTGGGCTGAATTCACGATCATCGTAATGCATATTCCATTCAGATCTTGTTTGTTAATGCAGATTTTTTTTTAGGAAAGGAGAATACAAGGAGCCTGAGCCATACGTCCCGACAATTAAGGTTGGTGAAAAGAGGAAATCAGCTTCTGGCGGCAGTGGCGTTCCGATGAAAAAACGACCTGCCCCACCTGCGCTTGACTTCGGTTCACTGATGAAACAAGCTCAAGAAAATGACGGAAAAGATGTGCCTGTAGTTAGGAAACCTCAATCAGCCGTTAAAGATAGGCAAGAAACCAAAGAAGTTCGCCCTAAGGCAGTTTCGCGTTCTGCCGAATACGCAACAGCAAAGCCGAGACCGGCTCCACCTATCGGTGCTAATAGGTCGTTGACCAACTCCAAAACGACCTCTTCAAAGAATTCAAGTCAACATAGCCAACGTGAACGCCGTCCTGAAACATCAAGTACTTCAGTGCGCCGAGACCGTGAAGGTGCGCCTCTTGATGCGAGATCGTTGAAGCCTCCTCAAGGTGTGCGGCCTGTGCAAACGAACAGTTCCAGAAGCGCGGAAGGAAAACAAAAGCAGTTGCCACCCAAGGTCAGAAAAAAGACGCCTCCTCCAGAACCTGACCGCGAGCAAATCGGTGTGTTGGTACCAGGAAAGCGATATCTTCCGTCTGATGCCCGTTACAAAGCTGCGCTTGCGGCTGGCCTTGTTCAGCCTGCTCCTGCCCAATCTGCTTTCAGAAGTGGTAGGTTAAAATCATTATGGAGCATTGTTTATGGAAACATTTAATTAGATCGGCAAGTGCCTGCAGCGAGATTGCCTCCGCGGTCGGATCGACCAATTGGATCGAGTTCAAATCGTCAGATCACATCGGGCTCCTCCAAACTTGGTGCATCGTCTGCCCAGATCTCACGAAAGTCTATGAGTTCTCGTGAAATGCCCAGTGGTCATAGTCGACCTCGTTCTCCTGCAGCTCGCGAACGCGGCTTCAGCAATGCTCCGAGAAGTCAGCAAGTTGATCGTAAGCGCGACTACGACACTCCACGTGGATATGCATCAGGTCCGCCTACACGGCGGCCTCCTCACGGATACGAGCAACCTCCCACAAGTCGATTCGTTAGCAATTCCGACGAAGAATACGGCAATGACTACGATGAAGATTACGATAGCGAGATGGACGATTTCATTGATGACACTGAAGTTGAAGATTTCCAGCACCGTGAACTCGAGGATACTTTGAAGTAAGGACCATTCTCTTGGCTGGCATTAAGTCCATTTTCAGGTTGATTAACCGAAACTACGACAAGAAGAGATGGAAGTACAATGAGATGACAATTGACGAACGTGCCATGCAGTCCTCCTATCGGGATATTAACAGAGAAGAAATGCGCAGTGCAAAGATTGCCATGTACGAGGATATCAGGGAAGCCCAACGGGGAAGCACTGCAGTCTAGTCACCAGATGCCTTTGAGCCTAACTGTATTCTTTTTTCGCACCAAAGTTCTTCAAGATCCGTTTTTATGTAACCAAGAGTCTAACAAGATGTGATGTTCATATGGTTCCTTTTTCAAAGCATATCAGAGCTATCTTTATGCAGTTGATGATATAAATTATCTAACAGCTGCCGGAGAACATCGAATGAGGCTGTTTACCGGTATTTATTTTGATGATAGGGGTTGGAGGCTACGGGTATTCATTAAAGTGCATTCCAAATGTCTATATCAAAGTCGCAATGAAAAGACGAGGAACGTGCACAGAGGAGCCAGCACCAGTGCGTTTGCACCTTTTTGGAGTCTTGAAATTCCTCTGACTGAAACCGTATCGTGCAGTGGCATCTGCTTGTAATCAGTGTCGGTCTCCACAGTCAGCGATAAGTGTGCTTCGTTTTTCGTCACTCTGGCAACGATGAGGCGATTACGGTAGCAATAGTTTGAGTAGTCGAACGAGTAAGTGCGATTTGGTCGACTATGCTTGAGGGATGAAACCGAGTATGGACCTTGGCTTTCGCCGTCGCCAACGACGAAGTTCCGACTCATCCAATAGACTCGAGGCAGCGGATTCGCACAGATCTCCGCCTCTACGAATCCCGGCTGCGCGAAGTGCAAACTGCTTTCCACGATTCTCGGAGTTTCGATTCCGTGAACGTGGATTGTTGTCTCTGCGCTGAATCACCGGTTAATTTAGACGAAAAGAGTTCGGTTCATTACCTGACAGCGCTCTTCCCATGCTCGTTCATCGCTTTGCAGCGGAAAACCCCGGAATTGGCGAGTTCGTTGAGCTGCACGTTGCAGGTTTTAGTGAAGTTGTGCTCGAAATTGTCGTTCACTTCGCACTTTTCTGTCACGAATGCGAATTCGTTGCACGGCGCGATCCTCCACTCCCTATCGCGGCGGCCTTTGAATTGCCATTCGATGTTCACGGATTTTGCAAGTGACAGAAACGAGCAGCCTATTTCCACAGCGTTGTCCGACTGAAATTGCGCCCCGTTGCATGCGAATACGAGTGCCGCTGAGTGCGCCTCCACAATCAGAGCCAAACACTTACCAGCGGGTAGATGCCGGATTTGTCCCTGGAAAAGTCGCTCTCCAACCAGATTTCGCACTCGTAACTGTGGCACGTCGAGTTGCAGATGCCGCCGACAGTCGAATGCACCGCGCCGATAAGCAAAGTTGCGAGTATAACCGGAAACATACTCTGAAATATCGATTTTGAAAGTAAAACAGTGAAGCGACAAGTCAAGAGCGGCTCGGCGATGTTAATGACGTTGTGTTATCGCTTATCACTTCGCGGAGTGGTCGGTTGCCTCCAAACTGACTACGACGAGCGGAAGACGCTAAGCTTGTTTGAATTTTATCAGTGAGCGTAAGCGAAGCAACCGATTTGTCCACCCGCATTAGGTCTCTTTTGGGGTTTGCGGAGAGCGCACGCTGTACGAAACGCTGTTTTGATCGGAACGATTCGTTCGGCGGCACTTTTTGTCACATCGTCTCTTTTATGGCCATTTTTTGGGTTTGATGGAGGGTGAAGAAGCACGCAAAGGTGTTTTATTCTTCGATTGCACAAATCGGGTTAAATCATTAGATAGAATTAAGTGCCCCAAACGATACAAACAAATAAGGACTCAACAGAGAATTTCTGCGGCTTAGAAGAGAACAGTCGCTTCACGAAGATTCGTCGTGAAATTTCAGCGCAGACCGCAACGTCATCAGCTGAAGATGTCGTCGTTCGCGAAAGAATCGCGCGGCGACTCAATCACAACGAGCGGGATCCTGTAACAGGTTACGGTACTGTTTACATTGAACAGTTCTCTCACTCCATCCTAGTCGGTCCCTCATCGTCCTTCGATGCTTCCGCGTGAATGTTGGCGGTTTTCTCCGGTGAACAAACGAAGAAAACAATGAAAATGAAGATTCCGAAGAAGGTGGTTATCAACACAATGGACGCCGCGATCAGCAGCCAATTGGGGAACGAATCGCATTCGAAGAGCTTCAGACCGGCGATCCCTTTGTGCGCGAGTTGACTGAACTCCCAGTCGTCGATCGCTGCTAGGGAGCAACCGAAGACACACGAATCGGCGCAGTCGGGGATCGTAAAGTACTTGTGAATGATCTGTTCAATTAGTTGAGAGTTGAGGTCAATTAGCCGCGGATACCGTACCTTAGCCGAATGTCCTTTCACCAAATCGATAGTTTCATTCGGCGGATGTCGTAGAGGGCAGGCGGCGCCGTAAACATTCTCAAACTCGGTCAGTGACTTCGAGATGTTTGCGCTACCGTATCTGCGTGCAAGAACGAGAAGATTGTAGAAGTGGTCGGGTTCGAGCCATGAGCACAAGCTGAAAGAAGCTTCGATCGAGTGGAATCATGCGAATTGCGCACCTTCCGGAGCAGATAGTTTCGCAGAGGGATTTATCTCTGCAGAAAGTGAAATCTTGGATCACACCACACGCTTCGGGTAGCATTCTCGCAGAAATCCTCGCTGCGGGGTGAAGTGACGCTTAATGCAATCAGAGTTTACACGTCGTCCCCTCGAGGATAATGAGATTTCACTTTTTCTAGCAATTTTCGCCTCCTCCTCAATCGAGCGACGCGCAACGCAGAAAACAGACGACACAACACAATTTTATTTAAATTTCCTTATCTTCTTGCCCATCGTTGAAGAGATTCGCTATGATTTCAGGAGTGAGTCGCGTGGATCGGAACGGTCGAGGGAAGATAAAGCTGCGATACCAGGGACGTCCAAATATCATTTCTAGACGCTCGGTTGTTGTTCCTCCGTCGCCGTTAACCTTCTTCTTCGGATTCTGTCGGAGGAAATGGTACTCGTAAAAAGTGAAGCCTTTCAACAAGTAAAACATCTGCAAGAGGTCAGGCTGAGATCAGAGTTGGCTGCAACGACCTACCTGCATAACAAACAATCCAGTAGCCATGGTTCCGACATGTAGTCCAATTCCCAACAAAGTAAGAATGAAGGCGGTTGCGCAGCTTTCGTAGCCAAAGAAAGCGCGAATCACAGCGATGGGGAAGAAATATCCAAAGATTCCCAGATATTCTGATCGAACGGCGAATTGGTTGACGTACTCGTACATGTAAAGCGACGCGTAGCAAATTCCGATGGAAACCCACAGAAGCCAAACAATGAAGTAGCCCTGAATTAAAAAAAAATCAAATATTTCTGACCGGAAACAAAGTGCTTACGTGATTTGCAATTCCAATACACGCCGACGTTAGAAAACAATGATGATCACAGCGTAAACAACAGATATTGCAAGAAACACAGTGATATGAGCGTTTTGGTCGTCCCTTGTTGCACACCGGACACAGTCTGAAGCTATCCTTGGTCTTCTCTGGCAATTCGACTTGTTCCGCCCACCGAGACGCCTAGGATCGAGTAAAAACTCCCAAAATCGACACTCAGGTCTCACTCACCTCATTGCGTCGATACGTGAAGCGAACCAAAACGTAGTTGGTCATGACCTGGAAGTACAAGACAAAGCCGAGGAAAATCATCCAACGGCATCCGTAAAAGCCATAGAGAGCCGGGCAAATGTAAAACATGTTAACGAAGGCACCCGCAGTGATCAGCGTTGTTGCGATGGTGCAGCCGACAAAATTTCCGATGCGGAATATTTCGCGGATTTTTTCGGTTTCTGAATATCCCAGATATCCCATCGTAGTCGATTGAAAGCGCAAAACGATAATGGAAGGCGATCAATGCCGAGTGCCGGTTTAGACATCAGTTTTTTGAGACATTGAGACACGTGTAGCACTGAATTAAGCGACTGTGTTTGCGCTGCATGCGAACCATCGACGGCGCCGTGGAGTGAGTATACGTACGACGAAAGTGGTGGATTCTCTTCTAACGGCAAAGAGGTATCGCCCTCCTGCCACGAATATTCTCGTGTTTGACATTTGCGTTTTTCGTTTTAAAGTTAGAGTATTGTTGTTTGTGTATTTTTAATTTTTGACAACATTTTACTACTACAAAGTGGTCCGTCCGCAGTTTTCATTACGGCAACTACGATGAAGATTACGATAGCGAGAAGGACGATTTCATTGATGACACTGAAGTTGAAGATTTCCAGCACCGTGAACTCGAAGAAGTAAGGACCATTCACTTGGCTGGCATTAAGTCCATTTTCAGGTTGATTAACCGAAACTACGACAAGAAGAGATGGAAGTACAACGAGATGACAATTGACGAACGTGCCATGCAGTCCTCCTATCGAGATATTAACAGAGAAGAAATGCGCAGTGCAAAGATTGCCATGTACGAGGATATCGGGGAAGCCCAACGGGGAAGCACGGCAGTCTAGTCACCAGGTGCCTTTGAGCCTAACTGTATTCTTTTTTCGCATCAAAGTTCTTCAAGATCCGTTTTTATGTATTTAAACTAGTCTAACTTCATATCGTTCCTTTTTTTAACGCTTGTGCAGCTATGTTCATGCGTTGTTGTTATATTTTCACCCTATTATTCTGTTATGTATGGAAGATCACTGCGTCTTATAACTATATGATTCGTTAATTCTATGCAAGTTGTAAGGTAAAATTTCAATGCCAAATGTGTGGAAACGAGGATCGCTACATTTGTTAGTATACGCGTGAGAATTGTATGAACTCCTGAGTCCCGCCGCGGATGACCGGGAAAATTCAAATCGCCCGAAAGTTAATTCACTCGCGCCGGCTTGTCCAAGATTCGCCTCCAAAAAACGAAGCCATCCTTGTGTGGAAAGTTGCAAAATCGCTAAATCAGAAGGTGGATGCTCGTTGTGTGGATATGCGGTTTTCGGATTACCCTGTATTCGCTTGCCGTTAATTTCGCATTGCGCGTCTTTCCGAAACTGTTTTTACATATGTGTCGTGAGCTTGCAGAACTGTCAATTCTTATTTTCTCGTGCGATTATATTACTAAAAGAGCTCTAAATCGCAGTTTTTTTACTTCAGCTTTACAACATGTTCTCGGGTTCATCCGATGGACTGTTCGGTTCATCGAACACGAACACAAATGGAAGTCTCTTCGGCCACTTCGGCCAACAACAACAACAACAGCAGCAACAGAAACCTCATGTGTACAGCAATTGGTGGCAATCGCTTTGGAAGTCCGGCAACGATCAGCAGCAACAGAAACCATCATTGATGAGCGGAAGCGGCACACCCACTGGAACTGGGTGTGGTCAGGCAGTCCCATCGCAGCCATCGTCTCCGATTGGCGGGAACGCTGCTACCCAAGAAAGTTTGTTGTTCGGAGCTAAACCTACAATAGGTGACAATCCATTCGGAAGTCCGTCAACGTCTTCTGCATTTGGTGTGGGAACACAATCGCCTGGTCTGTTCGGACAGGCAGCCACATCGCAGCCATCGTATCCGAATGGCGGGAACGCTGCTACCCAAGAAAGTTCGTTGTTCGGAGCTAAACCTACAATAGGTGACAATCCATTCGGAAGTCCGTCAGCGTCTTCTGCATTTGGTGTGGGAACACAATCGCCTGGTCTGTTCGGACAGGCAGCCACATCGCAGCCATCGTATCCGAATGGCGGGAACGCTGCTACCCAAGAAAGTTCGTTGTTCGGAGCTAAACCTACAATAGGTGACAATCCATTCGGAAGTCCGTCAGCGTCTTCTGCATTTGGTGTGGGAACACAATCGCCTGGTCTGTTCGGACAGGCAGCCACATCGCAGCCATCGTATCCGAATGGCGGGAACGCTGCTACCCAAGAAAGTTCGTTGTTCGGAGCTAAACCTGTAACAGATGACAATATATTTGGAAGTCCGTCAATGTCTTCTGCATTTGCGGGAACACAGTCGTCGGGTCACTTCGGCCAGCAGCAGAAGCCGGCGTTTGGTCAAACGCAAACATCGACTCCTTCATTGTTTGGTATCTCGACTACTACAACAGGATTCGGAGAAGGGTTTGGAGCGGCTTCTTCGAGTAAGTTAATAGTGAAGTTCATGTGATAATGCTGAATTTTTAAGTTGTTGGAACTACACAGAAGTTAGAGCCTGCCACAGACCAACAGCCACAGAAATCAGCTTCGTTTGGCGAAAACGGGACAACAGAAATATCTACGTTCGGGGGAGGAATACAATCGTCACTCCTTAAAAATATTGTGTTTTAGGAATGCAAATTCTATATCGATCGAAGATAAGCTCGATGGATGCCTCGAAGCCATTAGAGAGCTTAAGATCTCGAGCGAGCTCAATAGGTATCGTGTTGATCGAGGGATCGGGGTAAGGACAATCAATAAGATATCGCTCGAACAAGGGGCGATGGAGGCCTATTACCGAGAAACCTCAAGAACATTCAAACAGAGGGATAAGAATGATGCCCTTTTACGTAAAAGATTACGCCTGGAGGGTCTTGTATTGGACAGATGTAGAAGTCTACCAGAAAGAGACGATTTCCCAGGTTTGTTTTGGAGTTGCAGAAACTGAGTTGAGTGTTCTGTTCTTAAGCAATACCAGCTGATGCTATAAACCTAATCGGGAAAATATGGAGTGGTGGGCCGCTCAACGAAGTCTTCGTGAAGGGTTTTGGAGTGGACATCACTAGAAAAGACCTACTATCTTTGAAAGGACTTGATTGGTTGAACGACGAAGTAATCAATTTTTACATGAATTTGATATGTGAGCGCTCCACATCCAACAAAGACGGTTTGCCTAAGGTGCACTACATCCGCAAGACTCTGTGTTTAACTTATATTATTTGTAGGTGTACGCCTTCAACACCTTCTTCCTCCCGAACCTCAAAGCTAAAGGTTACTCATCTGTGAGGAGATGGACAAGGAAAGTCGACATTTTTTCGTTTCACATACTCATAGTGCCCGTGCATCTGGGAGTCCATTGGTGTCTTGCGGTAAGCAGCAGATGCTGGCTGTTGTGTACACTCCGTATTTCAGATAATCGATTTGGAAAATAAGTCCATAGAATATTATGATTCATTGTTTGGGAGCGATCTACAGGCTTTAGAAAGACTAAGGTATACAGAATTAGTGTTTAGCGCATAGTTGATGTCGCTTTCAGAGAGTATGTATCATTAGAAGCGAAGGACAAAAAACAGAAAGTTATGGATACAAGTGACTGGACTCTGCAGACCAGAAAGGTGGGCGTTTTTTTCTATTATATGTCACATGTAAAGCGTCTTATCGCATCGTGCGATCGGGATGGTATGTCAGTGTGTCGGTTCTTATCAGTTTCATATGTTATCTCTGGCTGATTCTTATTTCATTTCCTTTGTAGGACATCCCGCGACAAACGAATGGGAGCGATTGCGGCATGTTTACGTGCAAGTTCGCCGAGTACGCCTCGCGCAGAGCCGAGATCAACTTCTCGCAGCATGAAATGCCATATTTCCGCCAGCGGATGGTTCACGAAATTTGTTCGAAAAAATTAATGTGATGCACCTTTTCTGAAAATTATTTATATAAGAGGTGTAAAGAGAGTATTGTTCTTGGCGTATTAATATTTATTGTGCGTTCGGGGTTTCTTGATCTGCTGCGTCGATGTCCTCATGTGTATTATCTCGAATGGGTTGAGATTTACTGGCGACGATTTGGGGGTTTCCCGTTATCAGTTCAAATTATCGCGGTGGGATAAAGGAAGCCTTTTCCTTGACTTATCGTGCTTTGATTTGTTTGGTTCCCAAGGCGGGCATTTTAATTAACTCGATCATCGGTTGTCGGGGAGATCGTCGCCCGGTGACGGTGACGTCATTCTGCGCGGCGATTCGCCCAGTGGGTGGGTGCGAATGAACCCCTTGCGTCATGTAAACATCCATCTCTGATTCCTCGTTTCAGTCCCGTTCCCGGCTCTGTGGGTCTTCTGGGAATCTCCATTTTCCGCTATGGGTCACTCGTCGTCACCAACCTCTGATTCTGCAAGTCACGTCAAGGATGGTTTTATCGATTTAGCTGCCGGAACTCTGGGTAAGTCTTTGTTTGTACAGGCGCGAAAACTACAAAATCGAGCGTTCTCTCGAACATGTGCGCTTTCTGATGAATTCCTGAGCTGAGTGGGTCATATTAATAAGTGGCGAAAGATAGCGATCGATATGTAGCAACTGCACGTGACACCGTTTTGTAATTGTTTTGAGCTCTATATCCGGTTTTAGGTGGAGTGGCGAATGTGTACGCTGGTCAACCTCTTGATACCGTGAAGGTGAAGATGCAAACATTCCCTCATCTCTACAAAAACTGGGAACGATGTTTCCTCGACACTTACAAACTAGACGGGATTCGCGGTCTCTACGCAGGTTTGTCCTCTTCGTGGTGATATTTGGAAATATTCTCGACATTCAGGAACCATTCCCGCTCTGGCAGCGAATGTTGCTGAGAACGCAGTGCTCTTCACCGCTTACGGATATTGTCAGAAGGTCGTCGCAAGCGCTGTCGGCCGTCCCAACACAAACGAAATGACACCCGTGGAAAACGCATTTTCTGGTTCGCTCGCCGCGATCTTCGCCGCTGCGGTGTTGTGTCCGACGGAGCTGGTCAAATGCAAGCTGCAAGCGCAGCGTGAAGTCAATCCCAACTGTCACAATACGCCTTTTTCGGTCTGCAGGGACATGTATCGTAACCAGGGAGTCCGCTCGTTCTTCTACGGAATGACGCCGACTCTAGCTCGCGAAGTTCCGGGATACTTTTTCTTCTTTGGAGCTTACGAGACCTGTAGATACTTTTTTGCTGGCAAAGGCGGGGACAAAGACAATATTGGTAAGTGAGAGGAGCTACAGTAGTCTTTGTTACCGGTCCCTCGCTTTAGGTCTTCTGTCAACTGCAGCTTCGGGCGCAGTGGGGGGAATAGCGTTGTGGACATCGATATTCCCTGCTGACGTTATCAAATCGCGAATGCAAGTAACGGGAAAGGGAAGTTTCCTGCCGATCTTCAAAGAGATTCTCAAGAAAGAAGGCATCACAGCGCTGTACAAGGGACTCACACCCACACTAATTCGAACATGCTCAGCAAGTTCGTGTTTGTTCATAGTTTACGAAAACACGAAGAAGGTCCTCCACTCCTTCCTCGGATAATTGTTGAATCTTTGAATTTTGTTGCATTTTTATAGGTGAATAAACAGCTTTAACCGCCATGTGCAACGATTGCGTTTTCCTTGGGGTCCCGATACGAGATACCGTAATTTACATACGTATGATGCAAGAGCGAAAACGATTGGGCGAGGGATTTTGCTAACAACTTTTACGCGATTCGAGGAGAATCAGCGGCTCGATCGAATGACTCGAATTTTCACGCGACTGACGACCGTCGATTTAGTTTACGCGAATTGGGGTCACGAATGAATCGCTTTCCTTACAGCATAGTTTATGAGAAACGCTGTTGAAAATTCTGATGCTTTGAGATATGATTGGTTGTGACAGTACAATGACATAATCGCGATTTGTATTTTTCGTTTAAATTTTAATCGATTCCCAGCTGACAAGGGAACAGATTCTAACAACAGTCCAAAAAGGGATATTTTCTACTAAACGAACAGATGAGAAGACGAGAAAATGCAGAAAACAGTGAAATGAAAAACAA
Organism: Steinernema feltiae; assembly: GCA_007213375.1. Classification (NCBI taxonomy): domain Eukaryota; kingdom Metazoa; phylum Nematoda; class Chromadorea; order Rhabditida; family Steinernematidae; genus Steinernema; species Steinernema feltiae. Next base: position 65,628 of record MQUG01003258.1, read on the forward strand.
TTGTATTAGCGTGCTCTTCAATTACAAAATGGTGAATACAAAGAAGTCAGAGCACAGTGCACAACGAACGAAAAGCGATTCGCACCCACCGTAATCGAAGCAAAACTCACCTGCAGTCCTTCCGGTCTCTCTTCGAGAAAACCAGAGCAAAGCCAGGCGTATATGATCATTGGCTGGAATCGGGGTGCGGAGAACTGTCGAAACATTCAGAAGCTTTCCGATGTTCGGTCTCTGCGCAACGATAAAATCAGACGACAAGCGCATTAGAATCTCCGTCAATTCACGAATAAAAGATTTGAATTCTTAATTTGCCTTGTAAAGGGAGAGCTTCCCTTTGTCACTGCTCAGAAGCTGCGTTTCCGTCAACAATTGGCAAACGAAATGGCCCATCATGCGAAGGACAGCCGGGATGCAGCGGCCCTCACATCCTAGGTTTGATCAAATGCGTAGGAATCGCCGATCGCTCCTGTTTCGATTCGGAGCAGCACAAGCAGATCGTTTAAAAGCAGATTCTCGAGAATCCTGAACGGCAGCAAACGCGAAGAGGAACAAAACAAGGCGTTTGGCGTGTCTTGGTGGAGTGATCGACGCGGAGATTTACATCCTCTTCTTTTCCATCTTCTTCGCGCCTTTTTCGATCATCGCGAGCGGCGCTCTTCTGAATCCGAGAAGTGCTCGTGAGGATCGTCTTTCGGAAGTATTAATTACGTGCGACGAGAGTCCTCCGAAGTCACGAGTTGCTTATGAAATCGAATAAAACGCGTCGCGAAGCTCGGAACTCAATCAGTCGGAAGAGATGAGTAAATCCGATTGCCGCATGTCCGACACGCGGCCAGGAAGCGGCGATTCGTTCCTCGCAGAAACGTACCGCGAAGACGCATCTTGCGGGAAGCGAGAAGCAGCGTTTAATGAGTTAAATTGTCAATCACCGAGTTGTCAACCGCGTTGTTTTCGCGCCAACGCCGGTTTGTGTGTTTTCGAAAATCAGCGTGAAGCCCGCGTGAAATTCAAGAAACGCGTGATTTCTGTGGCCACTTTGAGATTCGATGCTGCAGTCGACGCGCACAAACCGCGCAAGATTCCCTCAAACCGTGTTCAGCACAACTGTCCTCAACTGTTCAACTCAGGGCCACTCGTTGCGACTCTCAAACTCGCGTTGTTCTCGCATCCAAACGGCGTTTCTTCTCGGTTCCTTCGCGCCGCCGTCTTCGAAGAGGATAAAAACAGCGCTTCCAGTTTCTTCCGCCCAGATTTTCTGTTATTTTGAGCGCGCAATTACGCGCAAATGAGATGCCCTCGCGCAAATTGTCGGCGTCCATGTTTTCGGCCCCGCGCTCCTCTGTTTACGCGCGTCTTTGTCTCCAATCGTTTGTCACTTCCCCCCTTTCTGTACTACGGTAGGCGCTGCGACTCCGCATGCACCGAACATCTCCTTTTGGCGGTCAAATCGCCTCAGGCCGATTCTCCGCACTCATTTCCGTCTTTCGCGTGTAAATCTTTCCGACAGCGGTGTGTGGCCCTGGAACACGAGAGTGCCGCTCGCATTGCGCGAGATCTAATTAGGCAAATTAGTACGTATCCATCATTCTGCGGCACCCGACGACGCGTCTTCTCCGTCGGGATTTATTGCACTTTGCGAGCGGCCGCGCTTCCGGCGTCATAATTCCTCGCCGCTTTTGTGCCTCGCAATCCGTTTATCTCTATTTGGGTTTTCGGCATTAGACGCATCGGGCTGCGGTGCGCTGATTGCGTAGCGCGATTACCGTATCCCCAGTTGGTGATGATGAAGAGGACGGTCGCGATCTCTACGGTAAATGCTGTTGTTTGTGCTCCTTGACCGTTCTCAGGCTTACAACAGAGTCACAAAACGCGACTTTCAATGCGACACGTAGTGACACTTTGAAGCGCGAGACGCAAATTGAGACGAGCGAGCGAAGACTAATTTCAGTTCATTCAATTTTGAATGAAGACGCGATGTTCTCATGCGGACGCGGTTCCGTCGCCCAACCGCCGGTCACAATTCCTCTCGGCGAAATGTCGTGGAAAGCGACTTTTCTGTTGCAAACGTGCCATTTTTGGGATTTTCTCTTGAATTCTGAGAGATTCGAAGAGAGACTCATAGCTGGAGATTCATGCGATGTGAATTTACGTTTCTTCTAGCCGACAAGAGGCGCTCACAGCGCACAATGCGCGCATCCCCTGCAGGTTCCGATGTTCAAACCCATCAGCCTCTTCTTCTCGTCTTCTTGCGCAGCGCGAGAAGCTCGTTTCCGCTGCGTCTCTTGCAGCGAATGGCGCCGTAAAAGTCGACTGCAGCGATTATTTCATTATGCTAATCCTGGGTTTCGAACATCGCCTCACGCACGCATCCCAGATTCCTCTGCGCGACGCGCAATTTGCCTGACGAGGGTTTAATCCCCACACGCCCAGCCCTGAACCAACGAAACTGCGGCGTCATCGCAGCACCGCAGACCAATTGAGTCTGCAGGGACTATTTATAGTCCGAGGCAAACTCTGTCGACTTTCGCGCCCAAATTAGATTCTAATTGTGGTTGTTTTTCGTCGTTGCGCAAAGAGCGCGCCAGACGTTCTTCGCGTCGCCTCTCGCTCGCGCTGTCCCGTAGGTCCCTAATCCTCGCGTCCAAGTCGCCGACACGGACTCCAGACGTTCTTCGCGCCACTTTTTGTCGCAAAACGTAATTCAATCAACGAAACTCTCTGCACTCTATGCGCCAAACTCGTTCATCGGCGGCGCGTCTGTCGGCATAATTAGCCCACAAACGCCATCTGCAAGTCGGTCCTCTGATTTTTTGTCGTTTAAGCGCCTCCAAGAGGCCCACCGCTTGAAATAGCGCCGGGAGAGCCGAAATCACGTGTTTGGGTCTCGTTAGGCGCGCCGCTCAAAGGAGCAATCGAATAATCTTCTTCCAAATTGGGAAATTGGAAACTTCCGCTTCGCGTCTGAGCGGCTAGTTAGCCGAGGGACGGAGAGCGAAGATCGGAAAGCGGCGTTTTTGTGCTCAACATCGGAAAGTGCGCAAATCAACGTTTTTGCGGCTCTCCGTCGAATAATCCAAAAAAGCGCAAACTGGAGATGCTCGTGTGGGTCCGAAGATCGACGTCAATCGCTTCAGAGAAGCATCCAGTTGTTCGGAAGGGTCATCATGCACTTGACGATGCGATTAGAGATGCATGAGGCGTGTGGAGCGGCACCTTCTTCCTTTCGATAATTTTGGCCGATTCCTGAGTGTCCTGCAGCGATCGGAGATCTGCAACGCTCAAAACTAGAAAGAACGACATGAGGGCGGATTAGCGCAATCAGAAACGCCAAAAAGACCAAAAAACTCGCACCTCAATGAGCAATTTAGAGAGCTTAAAACGAACAAACAGGCGCATTTCGCCTCTTTACCGGCTGCTCGCGCTGGTCTTACCGAACCGGTAATTCTCAGTTCTTGATTTCTCCTTTTGAGAAGACCAATCGGCCGATTCCGAGTTTCATTCTTTGACCGGAAGATCGGTCCGTATCAAACGTGCCTCGAAACGTTTCTGTTGACCTCTGCTCTCTCTCATTCGTACATCAACGGAACAGCGCATGATCTGCGCTGGCAAAAACGGCCGTTTCACATCCTCTTAAAGATGGAAATCGCTGTCGTTCCGGCCCTAACGACGCGATTATGATTCGCCGAATTCGCGTCGTTCCGCGCGCGAAGGTAACAGCAGCTGCTGGGGAACTTTCGACCAAAAAACGGCGAAATCATTAGAGAGTCGGAGGGTCTCCCCCTCGTGTAGCCTTTATGAGTGCTCCGGGAGCGGGGGATCCGCGCGGCGGCGTTGATTCAGCGACGCCGCCGCGTAATTAATCCCTGTCCTCGTGTCCTCTTCAAGCCGCGCGCGTCCGTTTTTTAAATGTTTTTTTAGAATATCGAATCGGATTTCAAGAGATTTCGCTGTTTTGAAGACGTTTCCTGAGCGGAATAAAATTTTATTGTGGATTTTATGGTTTGTTTTGTGTTCGGGGCTTCTTTGATCTTTTGTCTTTGCAGTTTCCGAACGAATTACGGCGTTTTCCCTGGATTTTCAGTGCAAAACGAGCAAAGAGAGGCGCCTTTATGTTGCGCAGAGCTTTCTGAAGTTGAGGCGCAGTTCGCAGGTTCATCCGGGATCCTCAAATGGCGAAATCAAGAGGAAATCACTCCGCCTGATTGACGCCGATTGAAATGGGCAGAACAGTCCACGTTTGTGTGGAATTTTTATGATTTTTGGTCCACAAATGAGAATCAAATCATCAGAGATGCAAGTCGAGATGGCCACGTTCACTTGACTCATCCTGTATTGGTAAATCGAGTGCTTCCAGGATTTCCGCTGAATTTCAATTCGCGGGATTTCATCAGAATTTTCAAAACACAACGATGATGCATCCTCCAGAATTCGTCGTTCTCTGAATCCCCACAACGCGCACCTTCTGCCTCACCATCTTGGCGGCGTTCTCTGCGCAAGCAATCAGCTCTCCTGCCTTCGCGTTGAGACCAAATTCGCCGTGGAGACTCTGTTGTGCTGTTTGTTTTCTGTGGCGATTGACCTGACGATGCGTCTTCGCCCTCGCGCGAGTTCCTCATGCGTGAGCGCCATCGGCAAGTGGCTTGGAGGGCCAAGCGCCACACACGTCGTCCTCATCCACAACGAAGACTCAAAAACTATTTCTGCGTCGTTTATTGACACTTTTGTTCGCAGAGCAGACTCCTCGAGAAGGCGCCTTCGACGTCCCGAGGCGTCTGGGCGCGCGCGAGGGGAAACGACCGAAATCGGGATAACGATGCGCGAACAGGAACCGGGATATTCGTTGCGGGAACCGATTTCTGTTTTCCCGCCATTAGGACGCATTCGCTGGGCTGCGATCAACAATCGCGTTGTCTGTCGCGGAGCTTTAGGCGGTGAGGAGGGCGGCCTGATGCCCGCCAATCTTTTATTCGAAGCGCGGAATCTCTGATTTCCCCTTTGTTCGTCGCCAGTCGCTTCTACGCAGCGCACAGAGGAGGAGAAGCTGCGCTGGAAGCGGCGGTTTCGATCGAACTCATGTAATTTGTTATTTCTGTTTGTTGCGAGAAGTGCGAGGGCGGAGATGAGGACGTGTAGGTTTCAGAGCGAAGAGGCGTCAGTTTTCATGCATATTCCATGTTCCAGGCTGACTTTTATCGCTGAAACACTCGCGTTTTCTTGCATTTTGAGTGTTAACACAATTTTGTGCCTCTTTGATCTGTCAATAGGTAAATTCCAGCGATTGCTTCATCATTATTCTCACCAGCCTACAATATTCCAGGTCTGTCAGCGCTGAATTCGAGCTGTTGTGCTGTTTGCTTTTGTGTCTTTAATCGTGGCGCGAACAACTTGGCGTCTCCGAGCACGCAATCCTACTTTTAATTGCGGCGCTGAATTGTTGTCGCTGCGGCCTTCCGATCCAGATTCCCTCGCTATGTCGGGAACGTTTAATTTGGGCTTTTCTGGACCCTTCTGGCACTTTGAGCTGCTGTCCTCAGTAAATCTCATAAAGTGCGTTCAGGTCATCACGATTGAGCTTCATCCTCCGAAATGCGGTTTGAACGTCAACAGCACTGAATTATTCATTTCTTCGAGTCAGACGCGCCGAAAATCTGATGAATTTGTGTCGATCTTCGTTCTCCCGCGCCTCAAAACTCGCCGGAATCCGCGTGCCTCGGACGCGGATGTTCGATCGACCTTTCGCCGGTTTTAGACGCGTGTTTCGCCTTCTCGCGGCTTTAATTTTCGATTTTTGCTCCGATTTTCACGTTCGGAACTTCGACGCGAATTGCTTTCAGTGAAACGTTTTCGAAGTCGAAAAGTGACTCGAAGCGCGCGATCGTCTTAGCCGATAATTTGAGAGCGAATTTCGCCTCGCGATAAACGTTCTGACGTCAGACGACCTTCGAAACGAGCGCTATTTACGCTCGCTCGCTGGGTGCATGCAAACAGGAGCACCTGGGTGCGCTATTTATAGCGCCGGTTATCATCGCGGGTAATTTGCGTCATCCGATCGCTGTGCGCCAAATAACCGCCGGCTCGTCGAGAGATCCGCCAACTGTCGTCTTCCTCTCGCTCGGTCGCTCAAAAAGCACTTTGATGATCCGTTCTCTGTTCTTGTATCGCATTTCAGTTTCGGGCGCTTCTGCGCTGCCGAGGTGATCTGCGCTGATTTGTTGATCTGAAGGCGCCACTCGAGCGTCAATCTCTCCCGATTTCGACCTTTCTGACACCCGAACAGAGTGCGTAGGAGGTGCGACGGCACTGCACCCCGCTGCAGAGATCAGCTCCTCGCAGTCAGAGGGTTACTGTACCTGCGAAAGATCAAAAAGTTCAAATTCTGCGAGAGTGAGGTGGTCGTGTTTGTGTTTCCGCAGCAAAAAGAGCGAAAGTTTAGATAAAAGCGGCCGTAAATCACAAACTCTGCGAGATTTACGACTCGCTTCAAAGGCGCGATTAATCATTTTCGAGAAAAGCATGTTTCGTGGCATTCCGACCGCAGTTTTTACCGCATTGACGTCCGCGTTGGAGACAACGAGGGTTTGCGCGTTGATTTATGCGATGCTGACAGTTTGAAGTCATTAGCCGCGGACTTCATTTCCGTGATTTTGGTCGCGCGGTGTTGAACGAACCTGAGAGAGATTAGCGAAATGCCACAATTTCAGTGATTTGGAGGAACGCTGGTTTGAAGGCGCTGGTCAAGAATAGCCGACTGCGAATGTTGATTGGAATCTGATTGTTCGTCGCTCACAGGATTGAAACGCAAGATGCGCTGTGATTTGCTCACTCGTTTTAAGCACTCGGAGTTGACGTGGCATCCGATCGCGCCTAGAAGCTGATTCCGTGCGAGACAAAGCGCGGCCTTTCTAGTCGAGAATGACAAGTCTCTTGTAGCAATCAAAGGGACCAGAAAACAAGAGTGCAGAGTGAAACGTGCTCGAGCTAAGAAGCTTAGACGCTTCCTTCGCAAATCGCCGCACGAGGAAACTCCAAAAGGGCGGAAAACGCTCTGCTTCGACCCGCAAATGGGCGTCTGCTCTGCATTCGCCAACTCTGACACAAAAACGCGTCTACCTGGGTCGGAGAAAACCTCCCGCAATCAACCCATCATCGTCCGTCATGTTTCTGTCACAAACCTCACTCATCCGCTGTCACGCTCCGTCAACACGTCTGCTTCAAGTCCAAAGGCCGCCGCCGTCTTCTCGGATTAGCCGGTCGACTTCAAATTCGCTCCGGAGGACGATAAATCGCGGCGCTCCTGATTTATTCGCTCATTCCGTCCTTTCGAAACTCCTCTCCCTCGCCGCATCGATCTCCGCAATTCACTTCGCTCGCTTCTTCTCCGCGCCACTTTCCGACGCGCGCCTCCGCCCTCAGGACGCTTGGAATCCTCCGAATTTGGCGCCGAGGGGGAGGGCCGCCACGCGACGCACTCTTTGGTCCCCGGGCGATCGGGTGGCGAGGGAGACGCCCTCCACTCGACGACAGGTGCCCCTTCGGAGAATGTTTTGATATCTTCCGCCTCTCGCTCGACGCTCCTCCGCCGATCGTCCACCCGAGCGCCGAAATCCCGAGGTGATTGAATGTGTTTTGAGTGTCGCAAGGCGCGCGACGCTTTCGATTGATTCGCGACTCTTTTTGTCGCTTTCCCCAGGATTCCGGGGATTTCGGCTTTTCTGGTACGATTACAACGCGACGCGGTGTTGTGATCGCCGTTTGCGGGTTTACGACGCCGCTATAAAGGTATTTCGGGAGCTTTTCGGCTGTTTTTCAAGTTTGCGTCTGCGAGATGTTTCAAGACGCCAGAGACGCCGCTGTTTCTGTTTTCCCGCATCCCGAGATCCTCGAGGGGTTCGCGTGCTTGGCGCTTCGCTGACGCGCGGTCTCGTCTACAAAAGGCGCCTGCTGGCGTGACGCGACAGAGAACTCAGACTGGACAACACAGAGAGTTTCGAGTTTCAGCGTCTCCATCCACGCGAAGTTCGCACTCCGCGTGGGGGATTATGAATCACAAGACCGCGAGTTGTGGAGGGATTTCCAGTTGTAATCGTATCCGCTGTTTTCAACCCTCAAACAAGTGTCCACAGTGCTTCTGTTTTCTTTGTTAATTGATTTGTTGTTGGCGATGGATGCGAGAGTTTCGCTCACCGCGATTCTGACGCTAGGAGCCTGCGGTTTCGGCCGCATCGAGTTTGAGCGTTCAACGAAGCTCCTTGATGACTCAACGCCGCGTTCTAAACCTCCGACACGAGTCGGAACACCGCTTGGAGCCAAAACAACCGATAAAACAAGCGAAATCGTGAGTTGCTTACCAGATTAGCTAATTGGAGGCGTCGATGAAGTCAATTTCTTGATTTTCGGATTGCGGGGCCCACGTCGCTGCATGCTGTAGGAGAGAGCAACGCTGCAGCAAACATCAAAATTTCGTAGAAATTCGAGTTTCAATGGCAAATCAAACTTCGAGTGATTGCTTTCTCCGTTTCAGTTAACTATTCGGCTTCTTGAAAGACCTGGAATGGAAAGAATTATCAAAAGCACCGCGAATTTTGGGTCGAAGATCCACGCGGTTTGGTTGCGCGCAAAGAGATCAAAACTCTGCGCATTCTGCGCACACACGGAGACTACGGTAGCGGCGGCGCCTCCCTCTCCTTGCGCAAGCAATCCGCCACGCGATTTGCAGAATCCGCGCGGATTCAGCGGCGTCGTTTCCTCTAAATTTCGAATAGCGAAGGCGGCGTCGCGTCACTTCGCGGAGCATCCGCGTCTTCGGGTTGTTTGCGCGCGCTTCGAGTCGCCTTCAATTCGCCGGCATAATTAAGAAACCCACGTTTATCCACACAGAAACTTTAAAAATAGCATTTAGCCGGCGATTGTGGGCCCACGTCATCGCGTTCGGCGCTTGAAACCGAGTTTTCGATGTTTTTTCGATCGCCTCCAGCAGCTGCCGCCCTCGCGCCGCGTTTCGTGTTTTCGCGACCGAACGACTTTCCGCGGTGTTCACGAGATCAGAAAACCTTCGGAAAGTGGTAAAAGTCGCACTGCAAGTCCTTGCAGAGCCCGAACGTGCGAATTCTCTTCGAAAGGATCCAAAGATCGCCGCTTCGATCTAATTCAATCTCGCGCAAACAATTTTTAGTCCACTTTGGAGTTGTTTGTTCGCACGGCCCTAATGTGAAACATTCCGCTCGAGACCCTCAAGAGCAACTGATGCGCATGTTTACACGACCTCGGAGCTTCTGTGAAGTTCGAATCGTTCGTTCGAAGACGAATGGCGCCGATAATGAGTAATTACTGTTTGTGTTGGGCGACGCGGCGTAGCGATCAACGCGATTCGCGAGCTTCCCGCATCAAATCATCGATCGATCGGATTGATCCTCTTTTGTTTGCCCGTGGAGGTTCTCCAGAAGATCGGTTTGTGAGGAAATCCGAGCTTTCGAACCCCCGATTTGTTCGCTTTCTGATAGAATTGTTCAATTAACAGAGCGATTCGCTGCAAAATCGTCTCTTTCTTGCGTTTGCTGGCAACTCCGCACGGGCGCGTTGATCAAAAATCACCCACAAACGCCTCCAGACCGAGCGGAAGGCGCTGGCGCTCCTTTTGGGGTCCGGCCGGTCTTCCATCAAACTCGTAAACGTCTTTCGAGTCGTCTTTGATTTCGAGTGTTCAGCAATCGGCCGCACTGATAACGAGCAGCGCTGCAAGCGTCGGAATGCGAGTATCCGTTGTTTCGTTGCAGATTCGCTTCGAGTCGATGATGCCGACGAGATCGAGTCGGCATCACCGTTTCGCGCCTCTCGAAGCGATTGCTTCAATGCAGTGTCCGCGTTGCGTGCAACCTCTCCTTCCACCAACGTCCTCTCGTTTTCCGCGCGATCCGCGGCGCCTCAGGCGCCGATCAAACATCCTCTGAACTTCAGCCTCGCAATTTCCACGTAGGACCCAATTCCAGGCGGAAATCAGCTGACTCTGCAGGCCGCAAACAGCTTTTTGCACCCAACGCAGATGTTTCTTGTTTCAGCGCCGCCTCTGTCCGCGCTATCCGGAGCGGTTCGTGTCCTCAGCGCCCTTGAACTACCGTAACCGAACCGTCCCTCCGCTGTTGTCATCACTCATCTTTCGTTCAGAAATCCGCGTTTCCGCGTGTCAATCGACTTTACACAAAGCGGCGTCTGTTTTTGTTCGTGTCGAGAGTTCCGCAATTCTACCGTACCCCTCTGCAGGCCTTCATTCACTGGAGCGGTCGCGTGTGTGCACTCATCCACTACCACCCGCTTCTAGGAAATGTCAGAAGATCGATTCGGCGAAAATCTATTATTCCACGAGATGTCAACGATGCAAAAACTGCGCTTTCGTGTCGAGACGCCAACTCCTTCCGCTTTCTGCTTCGCAACGGTCTGCCTGCCTCTCGCACTCTTCGTCTCCACGGATTAGAGCCAAATCGAGCATCAAAAGTCAATTCTACGCGTAATTATGCAACTTGCGCGCCGTCATTCCACTTTATTCGCTGTTTTGGGCGCACAAAATGCGTATTTTCGCATATCATACGCGCGTCCCGGGGGGCGCGGCGCGTTGTTGGGACCCAAATTGTAGGCCACAATTTGGCTCCCATTTGCACATTGTCTCCTCGCCTCTCTGCGCGCTTCTCTCGCCGCTTCTGACACCTTCGGCTTCCCGCTTGACGCGACCATCCATCAACCGCGCGCGCGTTCGTCTGTCGCGATTTGTGTCTCCGCCGCTTGACGTGCAGCTCTGCAGGTGCTAAGGTCAGCGTTTGTTTTTGAGGGTCAAAAGGGCGAATTTTATTGATTCGATTAATGCTCTGGAGTCAATAAACGGGTGGAATCGGTGGAAATCGCCGCACTTCCCGTATAGCCGAACGCGTTTCCACCTCAATTGTGGCGTTTCCGCCCTCAAACTCCGCGACGTCGCAGACAAATTCCCAAAACATCAAACTTTAAATTAAATTTCCGCTGACTGCAACGCTACAAACAAACATCGCGGCGGCTGATCGCTCGGTCGACGTAAACAGCGAATTCAAGGTTCTGCGTTCATAAATCCAATTGCAGACGTGGCGGAAACCAACGCGGGAGCATCACGCGTTGTCTCCGAGCACGAAATGATCCGAAAACATCATTATGGAAGCACTTCATGGTTACTTGCACCTTCAATCTAGTGTGATCTTAAACAGCAAAGTGGCTGTTAGGGATTGAGGCAAATCCCGGTATCGCCCGCTATCGCTCGCACTTCTCGCGTCAATCGGTCTTTGATCGCGCTGTTGCAATTCATCAATTTCCAACCTTCGAGCACGCGGCTCTAGGCTAATTCTGCATTAACGTTCGCTCGTCTCACTCCTAGCGGGAGGAGATCGAGAATCCATTTTCTCTTTCGCCAACTCATCTTTCCGGTTTCGTCACCGCGACTCTTTGAACATCGATTTGGCCTGTTTTGAGCTCGCCTCTCGTCGAGAGAAGGCCAAATCGCGATTATTTCGCTCTGCGATCAAGGTCTTCCGGAAACGTCATCTTCGCTCGGCCACAAATCACCCCGAATGCTTGGTTACCTTCAATAATTTATGAAATTTCGCCCGATCGCTTCCGCGACTGCTGGTCCTCCGCTCGTCTCCGGCCGCGGATTTGCATTGCACTCCCTGAAATCCCTCCAGGAGGCATCTCGCGCGTACATTCGCGGATTTGGCCGAAGCGCTCGACGCGTTTTCTCTTAAAGTGCGTCGCGCTCGTTTTCAAAATCGAGAGATTCGAAGTCTCCGCCACAAATCAGCGCCCTCCTGGCCACTCAATCACACTTTCGGACCTTCTCCGCGACCTGCGTGCACTTTTGTTGTTTCGTGTCAACATCGCTTTGGAACAAAATGTTCCGCGATCGTCCTCTCGGGTGACTCGCGTGACTAATTTGTTTACGGCGGCCGACGCGTTCTGTGCTTCCTCGTAGGGAGTTTTGCGAGTTTGACAGCGAGGTGCGCAGCTTACTAGACGGCAAGGAGGACGGCGAAGCGCATTTTGAGTGAAGAGATCAGAAATCTCGCCTGGAAATGATTCGAAAACGGTTGGAACGCACGCGAATCCCTCATCAGGGTTTATGTTCTGCCCTGTTTTCTCGATTGGACACTCAGCATGCGGCAGTGACCAGCGGATCCATTTGATCTCGGTGCAGACCTCTGTTGTCGACTCATAACTCGTTGCGAAGAGTGCAAAAACCCCGAAAGTTAGAACAATATTGTGTCGAATCGGCTGTTTTGTGTCCTCGCAATTTAAAGGACAAACGCATTCATTCATCTGACGACAGCGGAGACATCGAAAACCAAGCGCATCATCGCGTGCGAGAGGGAAAACAGGAAGATTATCGTCTTCTTTCTACTCTGAAAGAGGCCGCGCGATCGGCGGAGAACGAGAAAACAATGCCTGAACTCGGCGGTCCCGTTTGCGCCTGAAACTTTAATTGCGAGGTGCATTACGAGTCACTCGATGTTTTCGAAACTCTCGCTCTGCTTTCCGCGGTCCCGCAGGTCCGCCTGACGGCTTCGCAGTACATTCTGCTGTTTGTAGGCGGCGGTGCGAGTGCAAAACTTCAAAAACACCCCGGAGACGCGCGTGTTTTCTCGCGATTTGGAGAGATTCGTGACGAGGCGCCAACTGTTGCCGGCTGCTGCGCGCGCTTTCCGCTTATTTCTGTTTATTTGTTGTTTGTTGACGCGTGCACTCGCTCGCCAGTTGGCGGAGTGCGGTGCCCTCCGAGATCGAGAATCGCGATCAGAACTATCCGCGAAATTGGATTTGACGGATGAACGTGCGGCATTTGCACCCTCTTCGGAATACCGTAAGATCACCGGTGGTCCTGCGCAATTCAAAGTGGCCAAATGCAGTTTCCGGTTGGGAGAATGACGTGGGAGTACAAATCTGCGCCTGAAAAGGTCAGCAGAAGCGCTCCGGCGCATCAATCCACCGCGGAAAGTGCACCGCGGCAGCAGATTTTCTCGCTCGCGCTAATCGGTCTCAAGTGGAAAGCGATCGCTTCAGGACCAACGTCCTCATCACTCGTGTTTTCGCCCTCCGCAGCTGTCAATTGGGAACCCCTCGAATTCCCTGAGGGCGAAGAAGGGCGGCGCCGCGAAGAGAAGATTGGAAATTAATCGAAAACGGCGTTTCCTCTCGCGCGCGCGCCAAATAAATCCGCCGGACGTTAGCGCGCGCGCGGCGGTTTGGGGATCCGGAGAGGATCCACACGCGCGCTCGAGGTGCACACGACTTCCGCCGCACTTTGTTTGTTTACTGAATTCCGTTTCCGTTGCAGAAATAAACAAAAGACTACTTTTACTGATTATTCTGCTCCTCGTCACTTGCCGAACGTCCGACTTTCACCGTTGTCTCAACCCTCCGCCGCAATGGTGAGTCCGTTTTGCATGATTTATGCGCGCACTTCGCGTGTCGTGATGGAAACGAAACACGAATCATCTGCTGGCGATTTATGCGCCGAAAATAGAGTCGTGGCGAGACCTTTCAACAGCAGACAATGGATTTTTATTGTCTAAAACGCGAGCGGAAAAGAGGTCCTGACACGAAAGATGTGAATTACAGAATAGGGCTTTGCTGAGATTGCGTGACATGCAACTCGGGTAGAATCTTGTGAGTGAACCGAGCTACCGTAATCCTCCCGCGCTAATTCTGCGCGATATTCTATCTCCTTGCACTCTTGTTTCTCAAATTCCATTTTCGCCAATCGGAATTGAATTGTCACCCACAAAGTGCGTCTCTGTGGAGCGAACAGAACACAGTGAGTGCACGGCTAGAGCCGAAAAGACCGAAGTTGCATCCGAAGATTGAAGAAGCGATAATTCTCGCATTCTCGCAAGTGACGATCTAATTGCAATCGAGCGGCACTCTTGTCAGTGCTCGGCTGTCTCAATGCCAGTGTGTTTGACAACCAAACGATCGACGCGCGTTCGATGCCGGGCGAAGCGCCGGTTTTTTTGCAGAAATAGAAACATGGCAAATGTTCTCTTCCACGCGTCTCCAGGCGCGTTTCTTAAGTGAATTAGCGAAATTGGATTTTGCAAACAAAAAGGAGTGAAATGCACATCCGTTGCGGCGTGCAAAAAGCGCGCAAAAAAGCGCGAATTTCAGCGAAACAACTGATCCTGGGCCTCGCCTTCTTCGTCCTTGGCGCACCGTTGCGTAACTGCCTTAGGCCCTCGAAGTGCCTTGCGTTGTCACGTAATCACGCACATCGCACTTCCGTTTAACGAATCCACACGCATCAGGGCGATCGTTGCGAGACGCCAACGCACTGCCGATACCGTAAGCGCGGCCGCATTTTATTTCGTCCCGATTATTCCCTTTTTTCACCTCAAATTTAGATTCATGCGAAGTCGTTTCGAGACCTTCCGGAAAAAGTCGTCCGTTCGATCTAAACGTCTCTTTAATCGGCCCTCAAGCGGACAAATCGCCCTCTTTTTGCTCTCCAAATGACTTTTCTCAGATTCCGCGATTAATCCCTCTTCCTCTCCATCTCCTTCCTTCATAGATCGTTTTTCCAGTCTTAAAAATAGAACGCTCGACTTTACGACTCTTTGACGTCGTCTTCCGCCGGTTCCCGACAGGAAAGGACGCGGGCAGAAGGCGGAAGGCGCTGCGAATTTGCAGAGCCGATTCACGGGCCGATTCTATCTCGAATCGTGGTCGCGACCGCTCATGTCAATCAGAATGGCGGGAACTGGCGGTAAACGGTGTGGGTTTCACAGTTCAATTTGGCTAGAAAACGACGAAAACAGTTGGCTAAATGAATGAAAAAGCTCGTATTTTGAAAATCGCACCGGCTAGATAATAACAATTACTTATTGAGCCGAGCCTCGAGCCGGCCGGCTACAGTCGGCTTCACTGGGGACAACTCATATATCGGAACAGTTATACGCTCGCACGAGAACGGATGAAGATGAAGCGGAGGAATGACAAGCGAGAAGCAGCGTATCATGCTTTGTAGGGCGTTCAGGCTTCGCGCCAAGTCCATTCCGGTCCTTCGTCCCTTCTTCCTCCTGATATTGCCGCTCCGCATTCTGCCACGTATGAAATGAATTGGATGCTTCAGGGCTGCGAACATTCGAACAGCGCAAGCGCAGGCCTGGCAATGTTCGTCGTCAAATCACCGAATTCAGTGCTGTTTTCGCCCAGTAGACCCGTAGAGCCTCAGAATAAGCCTTTTTTGCTTGAAACAAGCCATGCGAGGCTCAAAAAGGCTCAAATTCATGTTAAACGTGGTGAAATGACATAATACAGAACTTTGTATCTCAGATTTTCATTTTATTCTCCAGGAAACAGAAAAACAGAATTTGCGGCCGTTGGAGATGACAGACGGCCGTACAAACACCGAATGTGCGAACTTTGCATTTTCGAATGCGGAACGGTCGGTAGTCAGTGTGCCGATCGATTTAAAACGTTATTAGCGTGAGGATTCAGGGCGTTCTAAATCGGTGGGCATAATGCGTCACCACCTGCAGAACGGCAATATGAGTTGTATCCAACCCGCGAGAAACAGCCGCCAACTCAGCAATTGTCGATCAAACAGCACCGTATTCAGTTTACCTGTGTCGCAATCAAATCGCCGCGAGACCTCTGATTTTTCGAGTTAAAAGTGCTCTAGAAAGCAAAATTATTTTTCTGCGGATCTCGATAGTCCCGACACGATCTGCCTCAATTCTACCTTTTTAAAACTAATTTCTGAGCTCTCTAATCGCGTCAGGACCCACCGGTAGTCCAATTTCCGGTTGCCGCCTTGTTGTTAAAGTCGATAATCTGCGCTCGAAGAAAGAATGCGGCGCTTTAGTAAAAGTAGTCCGCCGCGTCAATTTGCGCCGCCTGTTCGCTTTGTTTGTTTTCGTCCTAAGACTCAGAGGCGGACAAAAAACGCCTGATTAGCATAAAGGTTCCCTGAGGCGCCGCGCGCTCCCGTGGGGTCGCGTCAGGACCCAAACCGCTGTTATTTCTGCGACACGTAAGTGGTGATTAATCGATCGGAGAGAGATTAGGAGAAATTTGTGTTCTCGTGCCGGGAGCCTCCAAGCCGCGTGCGAAATGCCTCAGGCGTTTTGATATGCAAATTGATTATAAGTCGGAGATTTTCGGGTTGACTCTCGCACGGATTTCTGAGTCACGAATGCGCTGAGCTGCGGGGGGTCGGGCAGAGGGGCTCCTGCCACGAAGTTTAAGAAAGTTGTGTTTAGTCATCGTCTAGAGCATTCCATTAATAGTAAAAGTAGGCCCGACTGCTTTTGACGTCATCGCATCGCGTGCGCCTGCAACGATCTATTTCGGTCCTTAACTTTCACTTTCACGAGCGGATTTGCGCTTTCAGTACAAGCGTAAGCGTCTGGTAGAAGTGAGATGACAGAAGAGGGCGGCGGCGACGCGAGTTCCCCTCGAAGCGCGCGCGAGTGGAAACGACTTATTTGACTTCATTTCCTGATTCGCGCGCTTTTTTCGAATTGTAAACACTTTCACGTCTTTCCACGTCTCCGCGCGCGATTTCCACGTGACGAAAAGCGGATTCGGTTGACACGAGTGCAATTTTGCAGTTCTGGATTGAAACGTCAGGGTTTTCGCACTAGGAGCCCAGCAGCCGCGATTCTCCGATTCGCACCTGTTGTTGATTGGATTTCAATTGTCCTCGCTGTTTTTCGACTTGATCGTCGCATTCTTTGCGCTTTCTGGCGCATTTTAGTTGTTGTGACGCCCACAATTGGCAATTTCAATAGATGCCGCCATTGCGAGCGTGCGAGCAGAGGACCAAAGGACGGTTCTGCGGCCCTGGATCTCTCCAACTCGCCACGAGACGACCGACGATCCTCCGATCGCGTGGATTTCTTATCTTCTCCCTCCTCTAATTGTTTAGCTCGGTCGTTGCGGGACCCAATCGTCCTTTATCTCGGCGCGCAGACCGTTCTCCCCACCGTCCCTCCAATTGGCTCATCAAAATGCATGAATTTCTGCTGTTCGAAGCGACTAAACTATTTATTCGGTTTCAGGGATGCGCTTCGCCGCTTCTTGAGCGTCTAATGGGCCGCTTTGAGGGTCATCAAAGCGAATTCTTGTTTTGTTCTCCAAGAGGAGGAGAGACAACAAGAAATTAGGAAAAGTAGCGCTCGATTGTTTTATTTTCGTGTTGGGAGCCTCGGGAATCTTTAACCTTTGAACTTTGGATGAAGAACGCGCGTAAACAGAGCGCGCGAGATGCAATTGCGTGCAGGTTGTGTTTGTGTAATCGAATTAGAGCGTTCGGTTCTGCAAATGCGGTGTTTGGCGCGTGAAACGCCGCCTTCAGGATCCGCAGAGTTCCACCTTGAGAATTAGTGCAACTTTCAACATTCACTAATTGATGTGTGCATAGTGCAGTGCCAGTGCTTCCTGCTGTCGTGTTTCCGGTCACGAGTTCGGATCACCTCAAAGACCAACATTTTCAAAGTTTTTTGGTTACTCATAAAAACAAAAAGGCGAATTTAAAACAAACAGAACTCAAAAAAGCGTTTGCTTCCCCGCGGGATTGGAGCCTACGGCAAAAATCATGACCACCGAGGCTTCACCGATCAGCTATTCGCACGCCAGCGAGTCAGAGTTGCCGCGCGCGGTTCCGCCGCACTCTGCGACCCGAAGAAGCTTCATCGCGATTAATATTCCCCTAAATCGCGTTGTCCTGGGAATGTTTCAGTGGAGAGGAGAGAACATTCGTTCCGGGTGAAACGTTCGTTTGCAGCGAAGTGTGAAATATTCCCCTCGAGTGCAACGTTTCACCGAATCGTGACTCACGACCTTCTCCCTCACGAGGACTACTTTTACCATTTACCACAAAGTTTCCCAACGCAAAAAGTGGAAATTCGTGTGAAATCGCGGCTTTTCGTCGAATTGGTAAACGTAGTCCTGAGTTTAGTGCTCGGATGTTTGCTCGTAAAAGTAGTCCTCCGCGTCATTTCCGTTGGGGAGAGGCGACTTCGACGATGCGAGTTGTTGCAGATTCGTTGAAACGTTCCACTGCTTATCGGAATGTTTCTCCGTTCGTCGCGCCGCGATTCCCTCGGGAATGTTCCGCTCACCTTTTCTCGAAGCGCGCGATCCTGAGTTGCTGTCGCCCAGCCGCCCCGAGTCTAGACAGCCGCTTGCCCGCATTGGGGCGCCCCTTCCCGCACGTTCATCCCCATTTATAGCAGCGGCTACAACCCTCCTGACTGACTCATTTCCTCTTCCGGGCATCAATCCGCGCACCCCGCAGCGTTGTTCGATCCCTTAGACGCACGCGGCGCGATACGCTCGGCGCGAAACTCTTAATCCAATCGCGTATTCCTCGGACTTCCGCGCGTCCCTCAGGATTCCGCCGACGTTGTGCGCTCCTCGAGTGCTTTTGTCCGGCCAGCGGAGGACAATTAGACGCGATTAAGAAGGATTACCCGCCGTGTGTGAAAGTAATCGCCGAAAAACAGCGAAGAAGGCGCTCCCGAGGAGGCGATTACGCGCGAGGTGCGAAGGTGCGCGGAGGAGACGACGATTTTCGGGTGAAAATCCGCCCGACGGACGCCGAAATTAGTTTCCGCCTGCGTTTCAGTGCCCTCATTTGCAACGTTTCACGCACGCACGCAGGCGGGCGGAATGTTCCAATCAACGCGGCCAAGTGAGTCACCAATGAAGCGTTCTCTGCGGTAATTCGAATCACCGCAAGTTAATTAGCGGCACAAGGAATGTTTCACTCATCGGAAGTGGTCGTTGAGGTGATCAACTCACGTGCTGCGAGCAATCATTGGTTGCCGAACCCTGAACGGAACGTTCCGATCCACCGGAGTGTCGTTGCGGAATGTTTCAGATGAGATTCATTCAAATGCGAGTGAAACTTCAGAAATTAGCGCGCAATTTTCGCTGAAGAGGAATGTTGCAATCAACGGCGAAATGCGTTGCTAACGAGTGTGCTCGTTGGATCTTCGAGCGATTCGATTCACTGCAACATTCCAGTGAAATGCCAATCGGAATGTTTCACTCAATATTCCCACTTTCGTTTGATCGCCACAATCCGAACGCTTCAACGTTCAACGCTTGACGCTGCAACGTTTCAAACGATCTTTTCATCGCGTTCGCATGAGAACGTTTCACTGGGAAAACCTTCAATTACATGAAACGTTCCCTCTCGTTGGCTTCTCCGCTGTACTTTGATCGTTTTCCATAAATATCGCGTCTCCTTTGTCCTCTCGCGCGCGCGCTTTCGGGTAAACGCACTCGAATTCGTCACGCAATTCGTCACCTCTGCGTTCCTATTTTCGGAATCGCATCTGCAGGAAGCGAGATGTTCATTACCGGTGCAATATTCCACCGGAGAGTCTCGTTTTAGACGAGCGCCTCATCAAAATACATCAAATGACGCGGCGAGACGCGTCTGACAACGTCCACACCTTGTTTTCTCGGCGTCATTTCCGACTCGCGCGGCCGCTGTTTGCTCGCCTCTAACTTGCCCACCCACCGACTACGGTAGCGCTTTACAGTGGCGGGGTCACTTCTCTCATTATTACAACTCCTTTCCTGGTCTTACAGCGAAAATTGATTCTTCTCGGACGATCCATTGAACAAAGCGATTGTTTTCGTGTCGAGACCGCCGATAATTCGACGACCTTCGTTCTGCATCGATAATTGAATTCCCGGAACGATAACAAACGCGCCTCGCTCGACACCGTAAATTCCAATTTACAACCACCATCATTCATCTTCGTGGGTGGTCCCGTGGGCTCATGATTGTTTCTACGCCTACGGAGCGCTGTTTTCGTGTTTTTGTCGTTTCAGGACCATTGAAAGTTGTTTTTAAGAAACAAATTGCGAAAATTCGGTTCTCAGGCTAATCGCTGCAGGACCATTAAAGGGGTTTCCGCGAGAAAGGCAATAAATCTCAATTTGGCGCTTCTGGAATCCGCGTGAACTCTTATAAGTCGTTGCGCGACCAAAGATGAGCCGCCGCCAAACATGTGCGTTGTTGCCTTGAGAAATGTTTTCGTCTCGGGAGCCTCTCGCGGCACTTATTTGGTTCGCCGAGAAATCTTAAAAGGACGATTGCATTAATTCAATTCGTGCGGTTTGGGATTTACCACTCCGCTTTCGCGATCGTTTGCGGCGCGCGCGTCATCGTTTCACCCCAGAATCCCCCAATTAACAACACTCGGATTGTCTTCTGATTGCGCCGTTGTTCTCCGCAATCGATTTCGCTTTGAGACCAAACATCGCACTTACTTGCACCCGCGGACGACATTCGACGCTCGAATCGGGTTGTTTTGTTCGTTTTGGGACGCGGATTACCTGAATCCACACACGAAAACAATTCTGGAAATTCGCGTTCTGTATTCAAGCGGTCCTACCGCGAAAACAGCGGTTTTTCAACGGAACAATCAATTTTGTATCCGCTCGTTCCCCAGTTGTTTTTGCTTCATTGATGGTCTCAAAACGATCGCCCTGGTGATTCATTCTTTGGTCTCGGCGCAATCGCCTGATTGCTCAAAACACGAATCAAAACACAATTTTCGCGGCGAGAGTTCTTCCGCCGCTGATTGCCGCGAACAAGGCGGAAGAGACGCAGATTTATCATACGCAATCGTGTCGGGACCACCGAGCAGAGAAATTAAGCCGACTTGTAGTTTCCGGTTCGCCAAATCCAATTTTCGCTTTCTTTGTCACGATTTTGCTCTTTGTTATCTTTACGGTCGTCTGTTTGCCGACCTTGGAAGCTAGGAAGAGGGCGTTTGCGTTGAGATACTGATGGTCAGGGCACTCGTGCTGGGACCGCTGACCTAGACGAGACGCGTTCCTCCGACCTGCGATGATCAGCGCCCTGAATCGTAGGTTGGCGCGTCTCCTGTTCTTGTTTTAGTAGCTCGTTATCTTCATTTTACCGCCGGATCGTGCAGATTTTAAATTTATTGGTCTTGCCGCGAAAAGCGACGTCCTCGAACTCCAAGAAAAGGCTCCCAAGGTCTTTCGCGTCAAAACTACGCCCACAATCCTAGCACGAGATCGACTCCGACGGCTCAATTCTAATTTAATTTCGTGTCGGGACCTCCAAAGTCGTCCTTTTGACGGAACAAACGTATTTCATCTTGTCGACTCCAAGAGTGCATCGCTAACTCGAAATGCAGCGCGATCCGCGCTTCTTTGAGCCATTTCTTTTGCGTTCATCCCTTCCGTTCAGGACCCAAAGTTGTCCACAAGACACCTTTTGAGTTTGTCTTCTCTCTTCCTCAATTCGTGTTTGTTAGAAAGTGCGTTTTCCTCTCAGGAGCCTCTGGCACGATGAAGATGAGCATAAGCGGCTAACTAAATAGGAATTGTTGACCGAACTAACGAATTTTTATTTTCGACGCGGCATTTTGCCATCCACTCATCGGTCGGTCGGTCGTTGAGCGTCGCCTGGAGTACAAACGGGTTTCCCAAAAAGCGAACGCGTGTTTTGAGGCTTCCGGATTATTTGCACAAAAGCTCAATTGGACCGAACGGTAGAGGTTTCCTAATTAAACGCAGGAGCAGGAGTCTCGCGTCACTTTTTAATTACAAACCGGGCCGTTCCATCCGCGAGCAATCGTGCCGGGAGCCCAAAAAAACTTCAGGACCATCTTTTCAACAAAGAATCTCTTCGGAAAAGTGTCAACTTTTTAGTTTTCCGAAAGTCGCCGCAAATTTTTCGCTTCGGGACCCTCGGGGATCGTCTGCTGCATTAGCGAATTGCGCGACGCGCCCGGAAGCGACTTTCAAAGGGGCAATCAACGACCGCCGCCGGTCTACTTTTACCAGTTTCCCCTCCACCAGTGCACTCCAAACGTTCGGCCCCGCAGAGGACGATTCGATTAATTAATCGCGCGCGATTGCTTCGCTTTAGGACCCGAGGCGGTGGAAAGGTTGTTGCCGGGTGCACGGATTTGGCCCCGACGACCACACGCACGTGCCCCGCCGGGTTCCGCTTGACTTGTCGAGGAAAACAATCAGGAAAACTCCGAGAGCGCTGCGGCCACTGCCGGGTGTCGCCGAGACGATTTTCGGCGCTTTCATTCTTTGTCTTCCGCTTCCATTCTGCAATCCCAGAACGCGACAACGCTGCCTACCGTATCCCCTCTGAGCATCTCAGTTTCAGGCGTCGCTAGATGAATTCCGAAAATGCCGTCTGGTCACCCGCGCCGCCGTCGTCGCCGTCGAATCTCGCGTTCTTCTCGTCGCTGCTTCGCATTGAAGGACTCCGCGACAACATCGCAGAAACGATGGATCAGTGCATCGAGGCTCTCGAAGCGAACGGTCTTCCCACATTCCCCGGCGCCCGTGACGGCCAACTCTGGTGCAACGCCACCTGGGATACGGTATTATGCTGGCCGGCGACTCCCGCCAACACAAGTGTTTCGCTGAAATGTCCGCCCCTGAAGGGTCTTGACCCGATGAGTAAGTGTCCATTATGCTAGACGACGGTCTGCACTGCAGCGCTTAGCGCACTTGTCGAATCAGGATCGATCCGCGCAGGAGTCAACGCGTCTTGTTTCAGAGAACATCACGAAGACGTGTCACTTGTCGGGTCGTTGGATGTCGCGCAACGGCCCCACCGACGACCTGGAGCGTCCGCACGGATGGACGAACTTCACGATGTGTTTCACGCAGGAGGTGATCGACATCATGCGGAATCTGAACAACGGATCGCTGAGCATCGCGCAGGACATCGCGAAGAACGCGCGGAAACTGGAATTCCTCGGATTGGGTCTCTCGCTGGTCAGTCTCGTCATATCCATCTTCATTTTCACCGCCTTCGGTAACTCTCCCGCGCTCCCTCTCTCCCTAAAACGTCATTTCAGGCGGTTGCGGGTATTCCGAAATCTCCTTCATCTCCATCTCATGATCGCGATCCTGATGGTCGTCGTCATTCGCCTCGTCCTCTACATCGACCTGATCTTCACCGACCGACTCGGCAGCGCGCACATCACGATGCCCGAGGGGAAGACGATCAACACGATGGTAAGCGGCGCTTCCGATGCAACGTTCCTCAGCGCGCGATTTGCAGCAAGTGGTCTGCGAGACGATGTTCTTCCTGCTGGAGTACTTCAAGACGGTCGCGTTCGGGTGGATGTTCCTCGAGGGCTTCTACTTGCACAATCAACTCGTCCTCACCGTCTTCTCGTCAGAACCGCGTCTTCGCACGTATCTCCTCACGGGTTACGGTGTCCCACTCGTGCACACTTGTCTCTGGCTCGTCGTGATCCTCTACAAGAAGCAGGGGAAAGTGGAGCGCTGTCTTGGCTCCTACTACTTGGAGCCCGAGTTCTGGATCCTCGACGGACCGCGGATGCTGCAGCTCGTGGTGAGTCAATGCGATCGGCGCGCCCCTCAACACCGCCGCCACTTTCAGGTTAATCTCGTCTTCATCTGCAACGTGATTCGCGTCCTGTGGAGCAAAGTGAGCGAGTCGCACAACACGAGCGAAATGGAGCGGATGAAGTGAGCGCTCCTTCCGTCCGCATCTCCCTAATCGCCGCAATTTCAGAAAAAGCGTCAAAGCGTGTCTGATGCTGATTCCGCTCCTCGGAATCCCCAACATAATGCAAACGATCCCCTTCTCCCCCACACATGAAAACATTACTGTAGGTCCACCGTCCAACTCACCGTAACCAACGCGCGCACTTTCAGTATTTTGCCATATGGACGTACTTGGCTTCGTTCACCTACATGTTCCAAGGCCTGATGATCACCATCATCTACTGCTTCACAAACAAAGAGGTAACCGCTGACTCGCCCCAGAAGCAACCCGAAACGACGCGTCGTCTTCTAGGTGCGCTTGGTGCTCTCAAGCTGCTGGGAGCGCTACAAACTGCAGCACACAAGTTCGCACGACCTGCGCCGCGGCTCGCGCTCGATGGCCACGTACTACCAGGCGAACAACGGCAACGTGACGACGCAGTTCGAGTCGGAGGGCGGCTGCCTCAGCGCGTACTCGAAGACGAAGAAGCCGCGAGACTCGCGAGATTCGACCTCAAATCTCGTGCCGCCGTTACGCGACGACCGTCACCCCCTTACGGTCACCTTCCAGACGCCCTGTCTAGACTACGTGAACAACAACGGCAACGGTGTCTGCGTGTCAAAGGCCGACGAGCGGACGCCGCTGAACGCGCGCTTCGCCGACGACATAATCAACAACTCTTCCGAAAAGTGGGTTACCGTACTCAAGGCAGATTACAGTAGCCCCGCGATTTCAGACACAATCCCACGCTAACAACAATCAACTAAGAACACATCAAAGCGAAACAACCATAAACGTCTACGATGCTTACGGGTCAGATTGAAATAATAAAGATTTATGTCGGAACTACCGTACCCACAATTCCCACATTTATACGACATTCACAGTAAATTCACATCAAACGCGCAACGAGACAACAAAAGACGACATGACGAGAGGGGCACAATACAATCTCCACGGAATCACAATTTTCAGATCTCGGGCACAATCGCCGAATACACAAATATCGCGTCGTCTTCAACGAACTGGAGGGGATACTGCGACGGATTGGGAACGTTCCCCGTCAGCTTGAAGTGCACTTCCAGAGCGAATTTTGACATGATACTTGCGGCTAATCTAAAGTCGGTCTGTGAACAGGAGCAGTTGGGCGCGATGAACTCACCTCTGCATTGGGGTTTTAGCATCCAGTTCGGAAAGACGTTCTACGAGCGACTGCGCCAGTTTCTGAAGGAGCTCAGCATTTTTTTGTTGTGCAAGTAAAATCCTCATCATGCAAAAGTCAACAAAAAGTTGACCTCGGGTCGCCCACCCTTCGAGCTTATTTGAATGTTGGGTGAGCGGCACACACAGGCCTTCGAATTCACTAATATCATCTGAAAACCAAATCGCATATATAAGAACGTTGCTTGGATTCGATGTTACCGTTTGCTATCGCTTCCGGGGCAATGTGTTCGATAAACAACTTGTGAGCTAAATCGTACTGTCGGCTTTCGAGTGCGGTTACGTAAAGCGCCGTTTTGTCATCAGTGAACTGGGCTCGTGCAAACCTAGCCTTTGCCATCTCATAGTCAGTAAGTCGGCAGATTTCATGAATGCTCGCAAAGAGAGTTTCATTCACCTTCGGAGCAATCTGAGTGAACATGTCATTCAACAGTCGAATTCGTCTAAAACCATTTAAGTCAACCACCATCGTATGATTAGAAAAGCGGACTTACGCATTCGGATTCTTCACGTGCATATAAACAAAAATAGAATACTCCACGTAATTCAAAGCTCCCAGCTGTTGTGCGTAGTTATTGTGAAGCTGAGCGATAAAGTCTTCAGGGACTACGGCATCCGCTCCGTAAGCACTCGATATGACATTCCAAAGATGCCAGACCAAATGGAAGTCGAGGGGATCTTCTCCAACATTCACGGGTGCCAAGACTTGACGGATATCGTAACCGGGGGTCGTAGCCAATTGCAGTAACTCAAATACAATGCAGTGCTTCGGCATTTTCACAAGTCCGAGAGAAGCGGCCTCGCGGAACGACTCCATAGCAATTTGCACAGAAGTGTTCGGTCCACCAATGTACCACAAAATCAGGCCAAGAGTCTAAAGCGTAAATGAGCAAACTGCGCCCGAGATATCAATGCGCACCTGCGTCCACGTGAGGTCGGAATTAACCGCGATCAAATCCTTCTGCGTTTTACCGTTCTCTAGATTTAGAATTTCGCGGTTCCAAACCATTTCGCCGGCTAAAAGCATTGTCGTTTTGAGCACCGGTTCGCCAATGTGCTCAGCAGCTCCAGTTGCATTCCATCTTCTTAATTGTTCTTGAGAGTATAATCTAATCGCTTCGGTCTTGTTTGTGAAAGCCGCCATTTGCATTGCCATGTAGGGTTGTCCGCTACTCACGGCCTTCTCTTGTGCTTCCTTGAGATCACCGCGAATCAACAAATCAAAGAAATTTTGGGGTTCGCGATTTTTTAATTTGAATTCCTCGGAAATTTCCGCCCGCAGCCACGTTCCGAATTCCTCTCTCTGCTTCTTAGCATCGTTTATAGTGAAGAGAATCTTAGTCAATTCCATCGCCGACTTTTCATCTAAAGGCGCTTATTACGACGTGTTCGTTCTATTTTAGGTCTTACCGCAAGCCTTCGAGGCTTCAATGTACTTCTCCACCAAATCAACGGGTTTTTTCGAAGGACCGTAATATCCGACTCCATCATTACAGGAGTATTCTGACAAATCGCGCATAGCAGACGAGAAAAACGCCTTCAAACATCCGATGTTACTGACAAAACGCTGAGGATACAATACCGGATTGATGGAATCAGTCATGTTCATCTGGCAGATAAGAGCATCATTGGATGCGGGGACCAGCTTGTCGACAAATTGAAGGTCTTTGTGCCAGGAGAGTCGAGCATCACGTGCCTTTCTCAGTGATTGCATATACACGCTCTTTAAACCCTCGCGTCCGGCCAACAACGACCGATTGTAGCTGACCAACCCTGTAGTGCGAAACCGAGGCTGACGCGACTCCAGTACAACGTCTTCTTCCTCTGGAAATGGATTCGCTGGTCTCGGGGTTCCTGAAGATCCGGATACGCTTTCGTCCTCCTCCGAGTCCATATCCCTAAAATAATTCAGTTCAGTACAGCGTTACAATGATGATCTCAAATTACTCTTCGCACTCCACATAAGACTCGAGGATCCGAGCGACTTTAGCAGATTCATTTTCGACACGTCGACGCTTGGCATCAACTTGCGATTCGTCCAGATTCAAGTAGGCCGAACGGTTGGCGCGAGAAGAAACGCTTTCGACGTTAGTGATGTCTAGATACGTCGATCTGTTTCCGCGTTCATCGTCGTTGATGTCCATCGCACCCAACTTCCCACCGAGTCCAACAGACCTCTTCTCGAGAGGCCTTTCGGGGATATTCTCTTGTTCCTCACGAATTGCATCTAACTGAAATTGAAGACACCGTTTATTCCGCAAGACAAAATACAAATTCCACAATTTTTGAAATTTACAAATATATGTCAAAACCAAGATTCTTCTAATTAGTGCTCACCTCGCTGGCAGCCAAGCTTTTGAGGGCGACTGCCTTGGGAGCACGCTGGAAAACAGTTTGCAATGCGCGTTGCTTACGAAGAGCGGCAAGTTCTTCCGGCGATATTTCATCATCGTCGTCTTCATCCTAAATACAATTCTTACAATAACGATTGCAAAGAGCATTCTTCACTTACAAAACCATACTTGGAGAAGTGCGCTACGGCGAACACCCACGTTCCCGTATCTGCTCGATAATCCTTGAATGTTGCACCCATTTTCTTGCAATTGCGCTCTAGGCGCTCATCAAATCCCATTTCCAACAGTTTCTGCGAGTCCTTGATGACAGCACGAGATGACTTGTCTACCGGCCACACTCGCTCCAAACTGATTTCTGCAGGCCGGTTCAATCCGTTGCCGCATTCCGGTTTCTCGCAGTCGTCGGGATACACAGTGACTTCCCGATTTCGGATGTTGACCACTTCATCAATGACGATGTTCGACAAGGACAGTGGACCAGCCCAGTAAATGGATCCAAAACCAAGCCTTCCGATGGTCAATCCATCCTTCAATTGACAGATGCCGTCAGAGTCGGTTAACTGGCGCATCTCCTCGAGAGACGGAACAGTATAGAAGTCCGAACGGGTCAAGGAAATCCCAGCCGGGTGAGGTTCCGTTCTGTTTTCCGAGTTCAACCCTTCGGCGGTCGAGCTTTGCGTGTTCTTCGAAATCGCAACGGGACTCTGGGTGCGTTCTTGGTGATTTCCTTCACGGCTTTCCGCAATTTGATTGTTGGAATCAGCAGTTGTATTGCCGTTCTCGGTTGGGACGAAGTTAGTGGCGTCAACACTAGAATTCGGGCAGTTGTCATCTTCTGTAACTACAGAGTCATTCTGCTTTGAGGAGACAGAAGTGTTTCGCTTTGACTAAAAATAAGAGTTAATCAGTTAAGAATGGGTAGTCTACCTTGAAAATAGCAGGATCCAAGGCTTTTAGTTGCCGACGGCGGCTAGTCGACATGTCTCCATCGAGGGAATGTTGAAGGACAGAATTGTTATGACCACTCTTGTCCAAGGCTTTCTTCAAAGTAGAGTTCGCCTTCTTGTCAACAGGAGGCGTTGCTTTCACACTGGGAGTACCAACACTCCTGACTGAAGGTGAACCGCGATTCTTGAAAAGATCAGCTCCAATCGGAGGAAGCTTGTGACTGATTCGAGGGGAAGAATAACCGCTAAATGTAGTCGATAACTCAGCTTTCTTCATAGCAAGAAACGCTGCTTGGTTTTGCTGGCTGAAATAAAATATTAATGTTTCACAAAACACTTATGATCCAACCTTATGAGCTTGTCTTTGCCATCCTTCTCGTTGTCGCTATCCTTGGCCAATCCAGCTCCACTGAGAGATCCTCGAAGCAATGGACTATCACCATAGGGCATGTTGGAAACAACAGCATCCAGGAACGCTTTTTGCACGTTGTATTGGTTAACGTCGGATCCGAGAACAATCGGTTGTGCAGCAGGAAGAGCTTGTGTAACTGTTGTGGTCGCCCCATATCCACCTCCAAAACCTCCTGCGGGAGCAGCCGCGCCGCCAAACAAAGAAGGAGTTGATGTTTGCACTTGGCCAAACGGCTTCTGCTGTTGGCCAAACAAACCCGAAGGTTGTGTTGCTACTCCGAAAGCAGAAGACGTTGCTGGAGCACCAAAGAGACCACCACCAGCAACAGCTGGTTTAGGCCCAAACAAAGAGCCTCCTTGGGTAGCAGTGTTCCCTCCAAACAGAGACGATGGCTGTGATGTTGCTGCCTGGCCAAATCCTGTTCCTACAGTTGCGCCGCTTCCACCAAACAACGATGGC
This sequence comes from Steinernema feltiae, assembly GCA_007213375.1. Classification (NCBI taxonomy): domain Eukaryota; kingdom Metazoa; phylum Nematoda; class Chromadorea; order Rhabditida; family Steinernematidae; genus Steinernema; species Steinernema feltiae. The sequence goes on from MQUG01003258.1 coordinate 94,569, forward strand.
TTCTGTTGTTGCTGACCGAAGAGACCTCCACTTGTGTTTGCATTTAAAGGAGCTGCTGCCTGAGGTTGACCAAACGTCGACTTCTGCTGCTGACCGAAAAGACCAGTTGATTGTGTTGCCGCACCAAACGCGGATGACGTTGCCGGAGTCCCAAAGAGACTACCACCAGTTGCTGGTTTAGCTCCGAACAACGAACTTCCTTGGGTAGCAGTGGTGCTGCCAAACAGGGACGATGACTGAGTTGTGGCTGTCTGGCCAAACCCGGTTCCTGTGGTTGTGCCACCTCCGCCAAACAAGGATGGTTTCGGTTGTTGCTGACCAAAGAGACTTCCTCCAGTGTTAGATGTTGAAGCTCCAAAGAGTCCAGTCGCAGGTGCGGTTTGCTGCTGAGTCTGACTACTGAACATAGACGAAGCAGCTGGAGCTGTACCTCCGGTACCGCCTTTCCTGTTGGCCATGTAGTCTTCAATTCGGAGTTCCTTAAATTTATAGAGCATTTGAAAAAAAGACGTATTTTAATGACGTACCTCCAAGCTTTTATTTTCGTACGGCTTCATAGCGGTAATGACCATGAGCCTGGTCTGTGTTGTTTGGGATGAGCCATTCTTGATGATTTGATCGGTTCCAATAACAGGCTCAAACTTCTGCGTAGTTCCAACAACTTAAAAATTCAGCATGATCACATGAACTTCACAACTATTAACTTACTCGAAGAAGCCGCTCCAAACCCTCCTCCGAATCCTGTTGTAGTAGTCGAGCTACCAAACAATGAAGGAGTCGATGTTTGTGTTTGACCAAACGCCGGCTTCTGCTGCTGGCCGAACAGACCCGACGACTGTGTTGCCGCACCAAACGCGGAAGACGTTGCCGGAGTCCCAAAGAGACCACCACCAGTTGCTGGTTTAGCGCCGAACAACGAACTTCCTTGGTTAGCAGTATTGCCGCCAAACAGAGACGACTGTGTTGTGGCTGTCTGGCCAAACCCGGTTCCTGTGGTTGTGCCGCCTCCGCCAAACAAAGATGGTTTCTGCTGTTGCTGACCAAAGAGACTTCCCGATGTGTTCGCGTTCGATGAACCGAACAGTCCACCGGATGAACCCGAGAACATGTTGAAAGGCTGAAGTGAAAAAGCGATAAATAACTCTGTTACACAAGTTGCTTGCAAGATCGCGAGAAAATATGACAAATCGGTATACAGATACTGCTAGGTCACATGGAAACGTCGCAAAACTCGGCATCCACGCGCCTCCCACAAGGCGAATTTCGAAAACACGCGTGATTGCGAAAGAAGCGGCAGCCGCACACGACGGAAACGTCGATCCAAAAAATTTCACGCGATAATCAACCGCGATCCGATTGCGTGATCGTGCAACTTTGGAGGAGGAAACAAGGAGGAATTCGTTTCTTTTTGAATCGCTAGAACGGGTACGAGTGAAAGAAACTTTCGCGCGATTTGAATTGTCCCGGTCAGGCATCTGCGCGGCGAGAGTCAGAAGTTCATACAACTCTCCCGCGTAGTTCGCGATTTTCGGAATTCGCGTTATTGTTTTTTCGTTTACACGTTTTTCAAAGCTTTTCCGAACTCCCATTCGAGTAAACATACGAAATGAAGATCGTTTATAACGCTCTTTGCAGCCTTTCTGTGCATTCCTTTGTAAATGCTTTTGTAGGTGAACGTTGTGTTAACTCTGCGAAAAGGTGAGAAAACTCACAATTACAATGTTTTCTCCGTTTCGCATCGCTTCTTTCCATCAACTTCTCTATATGCAAACAACGCTTCATTTTGCTTTGTTTTCAGAGGAGCACAATGTCGTTCAAGTGCGCCATTTCCGGTCAGACCTGCGAGGTCCCTGTCGTGTCTCCGTCCTCCGGTGAAATCTTCGAGCAGCGTCTCATTCTCGCCTACATCAAGGAGAATGGAACCGACCCAATCAGCCAGCAGGAACTCACTGTTGACCAGGTAAGCCCTCAAACCATCTTGAATCTTTAATCTGTGTGATTTATAGCTTGTTGAGCTGAAGGTAGACAAAAGTGTGGATTCCGCTCCACGATCGCTCAGTGGCACATCCATCCCTGCCATGTTGAAGATTTTCCAGGACGAATGGGACGCAGCTATGTTGAACACGTTCAGTTTGCGCCAACAGCTGCAGACTGCCCGCCAGGAGCTGTCGCACGCTTTGTACCAACACGATGCGGCTTGTAGAGTCGTGGTTCGACTTACCAGAGAACTTAACCAAGCTCGCGAAGCTCTTGCCAACCTGCAACCACAAGGTCCTGTTGTTCCCCAGGCTACTGATGGCGAAGCTCAGGAAGCCGATGTAGAGATGGAAGAGAACGCAGAAGAGGTTGAAGGAATTCCCGATGACGTTAGGGCGAAGCTGGAGGAGAGGGCTGCAACACTCACCACCGCTCGCAAGTCGCGAGGAAAAGGAGTGCCAGAAGAAGTTGCCAAGCCAGAAGACATCAGCGAATATTCCCAGGCCGCGCATCACAGTGGCGTCCATAGTGCCAGCAATGGTGGAATCAGTGCCTTAGACACCGATGGAACGTTGCTACTATCCGGCGGAGTTGACAAAACCGTCGTTCTCTTCAATCCCGAGAAGGAAGAAATTGAACAAGTCTTCAAAGGACACTCAAAGAAGATCACTTCCGTCATTTTGCATCCGAAGAAGGATGTATGCCTCTCTGCCAGTTTGGACTCGCACGTGCGTGTATGGAGCCGTGGGGAGGAAACCGCCCGCCATGTTATCGACATTCACCAGAGCGCTGTCACCGACATCTCGCTACATGCTACTGGGGACTACGTGTTGTCGGTTTCCGACGACTCCTTCTGGGCGCTGACCGACATTCAAGTTGGCCGCACCCTCGTCAAAGTTCCAGTCGACCAGAACAGCCGTAACACACAGATCTGCTGCGGTCAATTCCATCCTGACGGCCTGATCTTCGGAACTGGTGGAAGCGACTTCGCAGTCAAGATTTGGGATTTGAAGGAACAGACGAATGTGGCGAACTTCCCCGGGCACGAAGGCAAAGTGCAGTCGATTGCGTTCTCCGAGAACGGATACCACCTTGCCACTGGATCTGCGGATGGTGAAGTCAAACTGTGGGACTTGCGTAAATTGAAGAACAGCAAGTCGTTGAAGATTGGAGATGGAAAATCTCCGGTAAGCACCACCTCATTCAACACTTACTGATCGGATCATTTTAGATCAATTCTTTAACTTTCGATGAATCCGGAACCTATTTGGCAGTTGGAGGTGCTGATGTTCAGATCATTCATGTGAAACCCTGGTCGGTGATCAAGACATTCGAAGACCACACAGCGGAGGTGACAGGTGTTCGATTTGGAAAGGACGCGCAATCCGTCTTCACAGGCGGCATGGACAAAACGCTGCGGATCTTTTCGAAAGCGTAATTAATGTTGTGAATTTTGGTTTTTTGTTGAATTACTTTGTCGGTGACAGTAAATTGTACGACTCATGTCTTGTTACTATTTATGAGATAAAAAGTTTCCTGAAAGTGTTTAAATGATTCCCGGAAGTAGCGTAAATTGACAAAAAGCAGCGTGGTCAAGTGGAGCGCCAACGGGGCGATTTCGATCGATTCGAAATGGTGACTCGTTGGCTCCGGACCACGGCGATGATCGGAAACGTCGCGGTTTTATTCGGCGATTCGGCATTCGATTGTTCCGCCGCAACGGCGACAGCGAGTCAGAGATAACAGACGGCGATTCGAGTGCTGTGAACGGGAGTAGAGAGCGACGCCGCTCGCTCGTTTTGGACTTTGGAAGAAGCGGAAAACTAAAAAATGCGGTCAGGTGAAGCGGGACAAAACAATGATCTCAGTACGCGTGGAGCGTTTGCACGTTTCTTTGATCTTTTCGACTGCAAACGACTCTCAAAATCACAAAAAGCGGTCGAGTTTGTGCCAGCGGGGCATGTTTTCGAATGATAACCCGTTGACTCCGGACCACACGAGTGAGCGGACGCGCCGCGCTTTTATCGAACACCTCTCGCTTCCAACGCGTCGCTGCAGCGCTCACAGAGACGCAGAGAAGTCAGACGTTCGCCACTCGCCAGGCACGCGGCATCGGGAATCCCGGTGGCGAATGAGCGAAATTGAATGGTTTTTTTTTGTTAACAACTCTTCTGATCAATCCTCAAGAGATTCAGGATTCAGGCCCGCAATCCCCAAAATGCCAACTACAATAAGCGTATATGTACAGGATTTATTTGAATCCTTCGCAAGTTGGAGCACAATTTACGCGAGAGCGTGCAAATAAATACATTATTATCGATTATCATCACCGTCTGAAGGAACAAAGTACCAGAAAGGTGAACAACGTGTGTGTGAAATTGAATTTCAATCCATTTGGTATTACAACAATCCGACCCTTGGGAAGGGGAACTACAGAGATTCGGGTGTATCGTGATGGATATGTGGTTGCGGACTCAGTTTGCTATGTACAGAGGGGAAGATGATCGACGCCTTGCGTTGAGGAACGTTGTCAGGGGTTGGAAGAATTAGTCCTTCTTCGCTGCAAGGGCTCACGGCCGTAGGAGAGCAAGGTGCGACTGGCGTCCTCGGGACTTCGATCTTATCGTTATCGGTCTTCACGGATAGCTCCGCAGTAGGCCCCGGCTTCACTTCTCCGGTCTCCGGCTGGAGTACCAGCGCCGCTTCCTTGTTTTCGGCCTTTGCCTTATTCTTGTCCATCGCATAATCACCAGAGTCGAAGAATTTCTGAAGAGACTCGTATAAAAATAGAGATTATCGAGCAGATAAGTGCGACTTACACGTTGATTAAGTCGTTTCTGAAGAAATGAAGTCGCAGGTTTCGCGGGCAAACGTCCGTTCGCGGCCAATTTGTTCATCAACATCTGCTCTTGTTGCTTCTCCATGCTAAGAGCGCCGACGGCCGGATCGCCCTTCAATGGTTCTTCACCACGCACTTCTGTTATCATACCTGAAACGACGTGCACCTGCGTATCGTAAATACGTCCACGCGACTAAATCGGCAGCGAGCGTCTACCGCGAAACGAAAACAACATCGACAGATCGGCATGACGCGAGGAAAGCGAGAAGAAATGGAGAAACAAGTTGCGACTTCGCGGGGAGCGCAACGTCGTCGGTCGACGCAGATAAGTCGGACGACCGACGTTCGTCGTCGCGACATAAACAAAGTCCGCGAAGCGTCGACGATTTGCAATGAATTAAAAGCGTCGTTAGGCAGTGAGCACAGCGGCGGCTGCGATTGTTGGATGCCTGCGTAAGCGCGAAAAGTCCGCGCATAAATTCATCTCAAAACGAGCGTCGCGCGGCGGCTGAGAACGCGGAAAAAACGTGAGAGCGCGAAAGTTTAGCTGATTGTGAGAAACTCAGCGCGAACTGAACGATTTTAATCCATCGACGCGAACATGGCAGAAATCATTGGCGAAATAGGAGTTTTGCCTCGCAGACACGTGATTTCGAGCAAACAGCGAGCGACGTCGGGCACAGCAACGCGTTCCCGAGGCGGGGCGAGGAGGAACGCCGCGGCGATCGATTGCGTCAGACGATCGCCGCGACGTCATCTGTCCACTACACAGGATGGCCAGGCGTTCACAGCTTCTCCATACTTCGACGAATCCCCAATTAAGACCGCGAATCAACGTTCGCCTCCGAAAAAATCCAACAGCGGATTGAAGATCGCGCGCCTCAAGAGGAAAGCGAGCGCGAACGCACACTTTCGCAGTCACGCAACATCGAGAATCGCGGCACGTGAGAGCGTTCGATTCGTGGAATCGCAGAGGCGACGGGAAATGAGCGAATCGCCTTATTACGCACACAGCGCCGAAGTGGCGCTCCAAAGAAGCAATTCGTTGTTTTCATTTTTTTCACGCGATTCTGTTTTCGTCTGCTAATCACGTCATCGGCGCCCCTCAAACTGTATTCGCTACGGAGGGGAACAGAGATCACAATGCCAACTATAAGGAGCACAACTATAAGAATAAATAGAATAAATGAATAAAAGCTCATCCACGTGCTTACAAATTTTACAAAAAGCAGCGTGGTCAAGTGGAGCGCCAACGGGGCGATTTCGATCGATTCGAAATGGTGACTCGTTGGCTCCGGACCACGGCGATGATCGGAAACGTCGCGGTTTTATTCGGCGATTCGGCATTCGATTGTTCCGCCGCAACGGCGACAGCGAGTCAGAGATAACAGACGGCGATTCGAGTGCTGTGAACGGGAGTAGAGAGCGACGCCGCTCGCTCGTTTTGGACTTTGGAAGAAGCGGAAAACTAAAAAATGCGGTCAGGTGAAGCGGGACAAAACAACGATCTCACTACGCGTGGAGCGTTTGCACGTTTCTTTGATCTTTTCGACTGCAAACGACTCTGAAAATCACAAAAAGCGGTCGAGTTTGTGCCAGCGGGGAATTATTTCGAAGATAACCCGTTGACTCCGGACCACACGAGTGAGCGGACGCGCCGCGCTTTTATCGAACACCTCTCGCTTCCAATGCGTCGCTGCAGCGCTCACAGAGACGCAGAGAAGCCAGACGTTCGCCACTCGCCAGGCACGCCGCGTCGTGTTCCCGGTGGCGAATGGGGGAAATCCAGACGGATAGAAGTCAGAGATGAATGAATCTTTCAACTGTGGACCTCGCAAGAACTGTTTCCACCAGAATATGATCTCTTGGTTCATCTGAGCGGCCGGGTTGATGCGTCAGTTACTGCATCGCGAGCTCAGAGCTTTCCGTGATACTTCCGCCGCTCACTCGCCACAGCGGAAGAGGAGTAGCCTCTCCTACCGCTCACCTCCCAACGGTCGATGTTTACCTTTGACTGTTTATTCAACCCATGTAATCGCCTCGCGCACTCTTGTCGCAGTACTTCGCGCTCTCTGCGCGCACTGACTGCCAAGAAGAGCGCAAGTGGGTGCCAGTGCCCCGATGCTTCTTGACCTCCTGTGGCTCGCGGGCCTCGTCTTCGTGTTCTGCCTGTACGCCATCCATCTGATCGCCATCGGCTACGGGTGAGACGCGCTGCGCAGAATGTGGAAGGGTTACGGTAGTTTAGATTGTATCGGCTTCACAAGCCGATTCCGAAGAAGGCGACGGAGGATTTGCCTCCCGTGTCGATCATCAAACCTCTTCTCGGCGTTGACGACAATCTCTACACGAATCTCGAGTCCTTCTTTCGTCTCGACTACCCGAAGGTGCGCATTCTCCTCGCGGAATCGACGCGGACGGCGGCGCGATCTCTCTTTGTCCTTTAAATCGTTCTTTTACGAATCTTTCAGTATGAGATCCTCTTCTGCGCGATGGACGCCAACGACGAAGCGCTGGAAGTGGTGCGGCGACTCTGCCGCGCGTATCCCTCGGTCACCACGAAGACTTTTGTCGGCGGCGAAGTCGTCGGGCTAAATCCAAAGATTAACAACATGCTGCCCGCGTACCGAGCAGTTCGTTCGCCCTTCGTCCTCTTCAGCGACAGCGGCATCTTCACGCGCCCCGAATCGCTCCTCGACATGATGGCCGCGGTGACGCCACGCGTCGGCCTTGTTTTCCAGGTGCCCTATGCCCTCGAGCGTCCCGGGATTGGGGCGCTCGTCGAGCAGATCTACTTCGGCACCGACCACGCGAAGATCTGCCTCGCCGGGAGGTGTCTGCGCTTCGTCGGCGCCTCCGGAATGTCTTCGTTGGTGCGCAAGGACGCTCTGGACGCGTGCGGAGGCGTCGCCGCGTTCCACTGCTACATCGCAGAGGATCACTTGCTGGCGCTCGCTCTGAAGGAACGGTATGGGTTGCGCCTGAAACTACCGTAATCTCAGTTCATTTCAGAGGATGGAACGTGGACTTGTGCAGTCGACCGGCGCTTCAGAACTCCGCCGGCGTCACCGTAACCTCGTTCCACAATCGAATGTTCCGCTGGATGAAACTGCGCCTCTCAATGATTCCAGCGTTGCTCCTCTTCGATCCAACCCACGACTGCATCGTGTCAGGCGCTATGGGAGCGCTCTGCGCCTCCCATTGCTTCCAATTTCCGCGCTCGCGTACTTTGTCTTCCACGTCGCTTTCTGGTTCCTCTGCGACTACGCGTTGGTGCGGATTCTCCAGAACGGCCCAATCCCCGTCCGTCTCCACAGGTTCTTCGGCGCCTGGGTCTACCGTGAGCTCACCGCCCTTCCCACCTTCGTTCGCTCCCTCCTTCAGCCGGAATTCGTGTGGAGGACGGGGATCTACCGGTTGAGGAAGGGAGGAATCATCACTGAAGCGAAGAAACTGAAATGATCTCACCGCAGAATTGTTTTTGCTTCTCTCAAGCCAATAAATTCAACGTTTCACCTCCAGTGGTCTCGGTCTGTGGTCTGGACGGAACAGAGAGGAAGCGGACTTCACACGAGAGTGAACGAGCTCGCTTTCGCACCCTTATGTCCAGATCGGGATGGGTAAATTAGGAGGATAAACATGAAGGACTCTTTCCTGTTGCTCTCCGCAGTAGAAATTAGGATCAATTGGTCCTGGATGGAAGCAGCGAGAACCACGAGGAAGATTAGAAAGCGACCTATTTTGCACTCGGTGATGGTTTTCATCCGCTTTGATGAGAATTATGTAGGAAATGTTAGTTCGAAATCGGTTGGAACAAGGGAAATGGAAGGTTTTAATTGCATCCTCATTAGGTCAACGTCGTGGGGGTATAGCTCAGTGGTAGAGCGCTCGCTTTGCATGCGAGAGGTCTGGGGTTCGATCCCCCATACCTCCAGAACATTTTTTGTTTTGCACCCAAGTTTCGTTTTTTTGCCGTTTTTGTGCTTTTTGTCTTCACAAGGAAACAACTTCTTCAAAAACTTGGAGGTACGGGGAATTGAACCCCGGACTTCTCGCATGCGAAGCGAGCGCTCTACCCCTGAGCTATACCCCCGACGTCTGTGCTCTCTCCCACTCGCCATATGCATCGACACGCCAACGAATTTCTCTTTTTATTGCGATAACACGTCCGCTAGCGTGCGGTTATGACGAAAACAGAGTTCCGTCGGTTGTCAGTGAGGCTCGCAGCCGGAGTGACGTGATTGATCGTCTTTGTGGTAAACAGCGCCCTTCTGATTGACCTGAATTGCCTCTTGTCATCATAATTCCTTTGTTTCCGCGCCTACCGATTCAGAACGACCAACAGAACAGGCGGCAGGAGCAGATTGTTGGCCAGATACGCGAACGTGATGGAGACGTTGACTGCAACGTCGCCGGGGATCCAACTTCCGCCGTCAAACTGCATTACCGTAAGACAGAAATCTCCCAAAAAGCGCAGAATCGACTCGAGCAGAATGCTCTTCTCGTTGAAAGTTGCCGCGTTCAGTTTGTGATCGATTCTCTGCTTCAGGAGGTGCGCGAAGATCGCGAAATAGACGATTACGGTAAGCACGGAGAGCGTGAGGAGCTGGCAGAAGCCGACATGCTGAAGTTCAGTGCTGTAGGGCTTCGATCTGTCCAGTCGCGCTGTGAAATGCGCCACATCCACCGTGATGTCAGCGTACGGCGTCAGCAGATAGACGAAGAAAGCGATGCCAAAGAGCCAGGCGAGAGCGATGAGGAGCTTGTGAATGGCGGTGGGGTACTGTAGCTTGCAGATGATATGCAGTCTGTTCAGCGCGAGGGCAAACGCCAAGAACATCTCTATTTTGACGCACGAATTCATCATTTTGACGAAGAAAGAAGCGATGCTGAAGGGATCATGGCCGAGCAGGTGGCCGATACCGTAGACGATGAAATAGGGCGCCATGAGGCATTGATTGACGCCCTGCTGGATGATGATCTGGTAGCACTCGGATTGACGGAAGTTGTCCTTGCGGAGGAGAATCTAAAATCGTCTTTGAACGCGGAATTTGAAAAGCGGCGCTTACGATTACGATCCTCACATAGCAAGTCAACAATACCGTAGTCAAGAGGATGAGAACGACCCCGAAAGCGATGTGCAAAGCATCCATCGCCTGAAAAACTCAGTTTGGGAGAACGAAAGTGGGAGGATACGGTAGTTTTTCACGAAAATAAACGAATTAAGAGTTCTACAAGCGGGCGTTTTCAATCGGCAATTAGGCAACGAATGCGGACCGAGCACCCCAGAATGCGCACTTGAAGAACGCACTTTGAGAGTTTAAGGATCACTTTAGCGAGTTAAAAAACGAATTGCAGAAACTGAGTTAAAGTCAATAAAAGTTGAGAAAACCGAGTGCAAACTTGGTGCGGACGAGCCCAACGACCCCCTCAACACGTTGCCGCCCATCTGGCGGATCTCCCCGCTGGATTCAATGCGAATTCCGCTCTCTCTCAAACGAACAGCGAAGCAAAGCAACAAAGCTTCTCTGATTAATTGTTCAATAACAGTTAATGATCTATGGAGTCATTAGAGGCGTTCGGTACAATCTGGCGACCAAAGGTCTTCAAGTGCGCGGTGAGAAGTGGATTAAAATGATTTATATGATTCAACTTTGTATGGACATCCGCCTCCTCAAGTGCACTCAACTCAACACGTTTTCTTGATTTTCAGCCGGGCCAGAAGCTCCTTTTGCTCGGCGAGAACGACTTCCTGCTTGGCGATCAGCATCTCGAGTTCCTGCAAAAGGTCGTCAGACGCGGATTGTCGCGAGAATCAAACCTTTTCGAGGGAAAACGCGGTTTTCTCCTCCGCCGCCGCCTTCGAACACGAATTCCTCCTCGAAGGGAGTTTGTTGTTCACGAAGTAGACGCCGAAGAGAAGCGCGTTCGCCATGAAGAGACCGCCGTTGATGAACGCGCAGAGCGCGATCCAGAAGAACCGATGGCCGGTCTCCGCGATCGTGCTGCGACAGACCGCCGCCGAGAAGCCGCAGATGACGATCCAACCCATCGAGCCGACCGCGCTCGAGAAGATCTCGAAGGCGATTCTGTCGAGCGAGACGCTGTGGCGCGCCGTGTAGATGGAGAGCGGCGCGAAGAGGAGCGTGACGAGGGCGAAGAAGTAGATGAAGCGGAAGGCGAAGGACGGCGACGCGACGTATTCGGCATCGAGGAGTTGGAGGACGGGGAATGCGCACAGCTGCAACGACATCAACATGAACTGCTTGATGCGCAGCGAGTGCTGTGCGCTTTCAGATTGAACGCTCTACTAAACCCCCGTGGCCGCGCGTCACCTACCGTAACGATTGTTTTGAGGAATCCACTCCAAATGAGCTCACTTCTGACGCCTTTCGTGGTGCTGAAGAAGTTCTTGCACACATAACCGAGAGATCCGAGCATGCAGGCGCCGGTTCCGATGAACGTGTAGAACGGATAGAGGCGCAGCACGGCCCAGATGGCGATGACCTAAGGGAAAAGCGTAAAAAACAAGCGAGCAGTCGTTTACCGTCATGTTTGCAGCTGCCGAGGGACGAAAGAAGGATCGATGGAGGGAAAACGAGGAGAAGAGGGCCGCGAAGTCGTTGAGCAAACAGGGCGGAAGAGGTCAGCGGCGCGCGGGGTCAAATGTGTTCGCGCAAAGTTCCAAGATGGGAACGGGAGCCTCTTGATGTGAGCTTTCTGTGCAAAGCCAAAAATGCATTTATTGGGACGTTGAACGCGGTTTTTATGACAGAGAAAGAGACGGAGAGAACGTCAGATGCGAGGGAAACAGTGCTTCTCGTCCTGTTCGAAGCGACAAACTGAAATTCCAGATTCAGATAGAGCGCATCGCACGGGAAATCAACCCACTTTTGTCCTTTTCCACGTAATAAATGTTCCTGTGACCGTAGGAGTTGGCCGGGCTACGGTAGTGTGCGATCCACGGATTCGAGAAGAGATGCGCAGCGCTGCGAGAGATCAAGTTGAGGGACGCGTCGCCCTTTGGCGCGCAGAGTGCGACGACGAGCAACAGGAGGAGGACGAATCGAGTCATCGCTGGAAGACAGAAACGCGAGTTTTCCAATTAGCGCGATTGCGAGTGAATGCGGCGCGCGAGTGAAATGAGCGCCTTTTAATTGAAAACACGATGAATCAGGAGACGCAAGGTGGAATGCTGTGTGGTCGCCTGCTGCTCCCGCTTGCAGGATGCGGACGATCGCCCATTTGAAGCGGAATTTCGCGGAGAAAAGATGTTTTGAGAAGAACCGGCGAATGCAGCGAAGGAGGCGCGGTTGCTTCCGATCGCAGAAATGCCGCAAACGAGCGTCAGCGCGATCAACTCGGCGCGGCGCGCAGAGATCGCAAATCACAGTTTGAAGAAGAAACCGTTTTGCAATTTTTGTCCTCTTTGCATCTATTTAGTGCGCAATTCCAAGAAAAGCACAGCGGGATTGCTGCAAGCGCTGCCTGATTGGGCGCCTGAAAGCGAGATGATGAGCGAAATTCGGAGGACGAGGCCGCCTTCTTCCTCCCGCGAAAGTGAGAAAGAAGCGCGTGCGCGACTGTTCCGCGAGCACCCGCGAGCGTGAGGGCCTTCTCACGCGGATATTCGTGTTGTCAGATCTTTGTTCAATCATTTCGGGTATTCCATGCAACTGAATCACTGCAAATCCGGTCGCTTTCACTCGTCAGATGATTAATTTAGTTGCAATATGCGTGGGAAGCAGACGATTCTGTCTTCTGCGTCGCCGTATCCGCAAACTGAAGCTTAAAATGTTTGAAACGTGAGCTCAAAGCCAAACCCACGTTTCTGTTCGTTCCTGGAGAGATCAAGCGCTGCCTGCCAATGCTATGAGGAGGCCTTGCACGCCAAGAAGGGAGTTTGATGACTCTGGCGGTCACAAATGCGAAGAAGAAAACGACGAAGAGAACGGCGAGACGATTCATTGTTGCGATTTCCTGTTTCTTCGTTCTTCTTATGCGACGCGTCGAGTGGAATGAATTATGCGCGACCGGTGGCGCTTCGACTCTCGGCCGCGGACAGAAACTCATTCATGAAGCTGCGTGTCCGCCACCTGCCAAGCTGAAAATCCAGGAAAACAAGGTGAAAATGCGATTGTGTCCATTGTGGGCAAGCGACAAGTGCCTTCGCCCAGTCCGGCTTCAGTCAGTGTGTTGCTCCCCCAATTCAACGAGTCTCCCTTCACCATTTATTTCAGCTCTAACCCAATTGGAACTACAAGCAGCGAGTATACAGTGAGCGGCTCACAAGTCTTCTACTGCGGCGGAGCTCCGAGTCCATCCTCGACGTCGACGATGAGCGCGGCGCGGTCCTCCGGATCGTTTCGCAGGAGATCGAGCACGCTGATGGGGTACTCTGAAATGATCGAAATCAGTTGAAGATCCGGAGAAGACGAGAACTCACTGGCCCGGAAGCGGCGCTGGGCGCGAAGGAGCGCGCCTTCATTCTCATGAAGATCCCACTCGACGTCCAGCTTTTGCTGAAAGCAAAATAATGAATTTCGTCAGAACGCAACGCTCGAGTACCTGGAAGAAGAGGCGACTTCGCTCCGCGTGCGAGAGGCACGCGGAGTGCTGATCCTCCATGCGCAGTGGGCCGATGAATCCGGGCACCGTCACGTCGTAGAAGAAGCGTCCAACGGACGCTTCCGCGGGTTCAGCGAGAGCTCCCCGGTTTCGTTGTCGACGTTGGCGACGCGCACTCGTGTGACGATCTCCTGGTCCGTGAACCTCGGGATGTTCAGGTCGTCGTCGTAGATTCGGTCGAACGGCGCGTTGATCCGTTCAAATTCTTTGTTGAGCATCGCCATGTAGTGCTCCGTCTAAACACAAATGAACTCAGGGCTCCGGTGGATCTAGCCTACCTGACACGGCATCAGTGCATCGAGGTCCCTGAGAAGTCGTGTTGTCCGCGGCCCCATCGGCGTGTCGTCAATCGTGAGGGTCGATTCGCGCTGCGCCATGTTCTTTCCGCGCAGTAGATCGAGATTCTCTTGGAGTTTCTCTGCGGTCAGCAGGTGATCCTGGCGGACCACCGTCCGGCAGAAATTCATCCACATGTGATTCGCGGCTTCGTCGAAGCGTTTCACGATCGTCGGCACGTCGTCATTCGCCTTCTAAACGCGTTTTTCGCTGAATTAATCGGTTCTGAGTCGACTCACGTAGCACGAATCGATGGCGTCGGTGAACTTGTCGTCATCCTCGACCCACGGGTTCTCCAGTCGGACCGCGGCGAGTTCAGCATTCTTGTCACTGGGACGCGGCAGCATGAGGCGGTTCTCCAGGTAGATCCGACTGAACTCGGCGTGGAAGAAGGCGCGGCGCATCTCATTAATGTAGCATTCGTCGGTCGGCTTGAAGACGAACGGGAGCGGGAAGACTCGGAGCGGTCCTTGGTCGGGGTTGTGGAAGAGGTGCTGCTGCGGGCAATTCTGAAATCAGTAGCCATCAGCACGCCAGCTTGAGAGCGAAAGACGGTACCTGAGGCAGTTGGCCAGTCTCCTCGGCGAATCTCATCCGGATGCCTTCGTTCTTCGCCTCGATCTCCGCCGCTTCCTTCGCTTTCTTCTCGTCTTCCTTCCGCTTCTCCGCGTCCTTGATTCTCTTGAACTTCTCTGGACATGTCTTCGCGAGGAACTCGTCTTTCGACCACAGAGTACGGTAGTTGTGAGTCGGCATGAGCGAATACGGTCCGTAGCGCATAGCGAGATTCTTGCAGACGGCGAGGAGGGTGTTGTGGGTCTGCATCGCTTGGCACACGAGCACCACGAAGTAAGTGAGGAATGCGACGATGAATGCGTTGGTGATGCCTTCGTCGTAGACGTCGTTGGCGACAATGGCGAGCAGCCAGGTGAAGAAGTGGAGCACTGGGCCGACGAAGATGAAATTCACGTTCTTCTCGCACACCTCCATGTGTCTACCGTATGACTTCGGATTCTTGTGCGTCGTGCGGTACATCCGGACGTAGCGGAACCAATCGTCCGATCTAGAATTGCATTCAAGGAGCGCGTTGATGAGAGACGCTTGCCTGAAGGAGCTGGCCGCCTGTGCGAAGGACGCGGCCCACAGCAGCAGCGCCAAGTTGACTCCGAAATTGAAGAGGACGTGGTTGCGGCCCTCTTCGTGCAGCGTCCCGATGCACGTCCACGAGTGGCGCACCTCGTCCCAGAAGAACACATTGCTCAACGCTGCGAAAACGAGCGCCGAGAAGCCGATCGCCGGGTAGAGCAGCTAAAGTCTAGAATTCTCAGGGGAATCGCGAAAGATGCTCACGTGGTCGTAGAGATGCCATTCTTCGGCGAACTTCCAGACGTTGTGGAAGTTGTTGGCCATCACTCCCCAGCAAAGATGCGCCTCGAACGACCACGCCACCAGGCCTGCCGTCCAGCACGTGTTGATGATCCAGTTGTAGAAGCGGCAGCCGGCGTGTCGATCCAAATCGTTGATTGCCGGATGACGGAAGAGACCCGATGCGATGGTGACGCCCGCCAGAGAGAGAAGCTTGAAGAGCTGGATGCCAGATTGCGGGTGCTGAACAGGTCGCTTGTAGGGCGCTGTGTGCGGCAGCGCCGATTTACCTCAAAGTCGTCATCGTCGTAGAAGCAGTAGAAGAGGCACATGACGGTGAATGCGATGGAGAGGAAGGTGTAGAGGGTAGTGACCGGCATGAACGTCCGTTGCTGAAAAACGGCGATCAAACGAGGATTCGCTGCTTCTTCCACTTACGATCGTCTCGTTCTCGTAGTCGAGCGACTCGACGTTCAGCGCGCAATCGTCGCCTTTGAAGTTGCCTGCGCACACGCAGTACCACTCGGTCACGTAGTTGACGCACTCGCCGCCGTTCTTGCATCTCGGCTTCATCGCGCAGAAGTCAGGACTCTTCGCACAAGTCGTGCCCTAAATTCAGGATTCGCAAGCAGATGCGGGGAGATTGAGCTCGCTTACAATCCATCCTTCCTTGCACGCGCACTCGACGCGGCCCCGGCTGTTGCGCACGCATCGGTCCGTGCCGTGCTCCGAGCAGTCGCGGCAATTGATCTGCGTCTCGTTGTCGTGATACCAAATCGCGATCTTCTCCTCCTCGTGGCGGCGCCTCGTCTCGTTGTGGACTGAAAAGAGAAGTTGTGAGTGATCCTAGAGCACGATGCGCACCCTGTTCTTGGTCGAAGCAGTCGATGAGGTCCGGATGGGGCGAGAAGAAGCCCTTCGGCCCGCACGTGAGATCGATCTTGTCGCCGGTGACGTCGCAGACGATCTTCGCCATTTCCTGCACATGGTAGAGCGTCTTGTTCCTCGTGGCTGCGAGATTGACGGCGGTCTTGTGTTCCAAGTACTGCGTCAAGTTGCACTTGGGCGCCTCACAGAATCCTGAAAAAATGCGTTTACACTACGGTAATCCGATGAAACGCTTACTGGGCGTCTTGCAAACCGCGTGGACGGAAGTCGGCTCCGCTTCCGAGTAGTTCTTTCGCTGGAAGCTGGCGAGGTGCGATTTGGTGACGTTATAGCGACCACACGCCGGGTCCTCCGGAATTCCTGGTCCGCCTCGGCTCCACGAAGACCCAGTCGTGCGAGGACGCATTCACCGCCCTGAAATGGTCAGAAGCTTCAGTGCAGAGGATTGGGGAACTTACGTCAGGGTCTTGAAGAGCTCGAAGTTGGCGCGCACTTCGAAATCGCGGAGGGTCGGCATCGTCATGCCGCCCATCTTCTGGCAGAGACCGGACAGATTCGTGTACGAGGTCGGCTCCGAGTGTTCCACCATGCGGAAGCAAGCGCCGACCCCCTCCGTCCAATCCTTCTCGCAAGGCCGCGTGCAGCGAGTTCTCGTTGACCACGAAGACCTCCTCCGTTGTTGTGCTCGTCCAGATCTCCGTCGTCGGGACTGAGCTCTCCGTGGCGCCATCAGCGATGTTCCTTCGGTTGAGGGGCGGCCGGTCGGTCGAGGTCGGAAGCACGACCTCCGCGAGCTCGTTGTTGTCGGCTTCTGAGTGCTCGAAGAACTCGATGTTTCCGCAGAAGTCGTTGTCGGGCTTTCGGTCGTAGTTTCGGCTGCGTGTGTGGTCGTGGGCGGCTGCTCAAAGCAGAAGCGCTTTGAAGCCGGCGGCTGTGGGCGTCCAGCGGTCGGACCGTCGCGTCGTTGTGGACGTTGAGGTGCTCTCCGGGGTCTGCGATGTGGCGGAATCTTTCGGCGAACTCCAACGTTGCGTTGCGGACGACATTCTGACATTCGCGGACGTCGATGTCTTCAGCGTTTGCGTTGACTTTGGTGTGGATGCCGATGTCTCACTTCTGGTCGCTGTCGACGTGGAAGTCGAGAGAAGCGTCGTCGGAGTTGTCGATGAGTCGTTCTGCGTCGTCTTCGTCGTCGGAAACAACGTCGATGGCGACGCCGACGTCAAAGTGGTGCTCGTTGATGGTTCAAATGTCGTCACCGTCGAGGGCACAACCTCCTCCGTTCTTCCAATTTGGGTCGACGAGGATTCGATTGTAGCAGCCGCATCCGTTGCTCCTGCTGATGTCGGGCGAACCGGCGTTGTAGAAGACATCATCGTGGTTGTCGGTGTAGCCGTTGTTGTGGTCGACTGACTCGGCATCTCTTCGGTTGAGGCTCGTCTGCTGATGGTCGATTGGCTGCTGTCGCCTTCTGCGCTTCCTTGGACTTCGGTCTCCACGGATGTCGGGCTAGGAGCTCCAGTCGTGGGCTTCTTGCTCGATGTCGTCGAAGTGGTAGACTTAATCGTGGTCGATGGTTCGTGGGACGTCGTGGTCGACAGCCGAGTTGTTGTTGGCGTCGTTGTCGTCGTTGCGGATCTGGTCGAAGACAGCGGAGAAGATGACGTCGCAGTTGTGGAAGTCGGCGGCAGAGGCGACGCGGTTGTCGGCCGCTGAGTTGCTGACGTGGAAGAGCTTCGCTCAGTCGTTTCTGCGGTCGACGTCGCTGGAGTTGAGGACTCCGTCGAGGACTCCGACGTTCCAGTAGAGGACGGAGTGGGTGCGCCAGTGAATGACGTCGATGTAGAGGGGCTCGATTGTCGTCGACGTCGGCGCCGACGTTTCCGTGGAGGTCACACGCTCCGTTGGCGATGACGAGCTGGTTGAGCTGGAAGAACCTGAATAATTAAATATTTAATTTCTGCAATTTATTAATTTCCTCACTCGGGGACTCCGTAGTGGACGTGGGAGATTGCGTGGTGCTGGAAGCAACAGAAACGTTAGCTGCCGTGGACATCTCCGTGTCCGTGGTCGACGTGGATGTCGACGGATTGTCGGTCGAGGTCGATTCGACGGTCGTCATCTCGGCGGTTGGCGCAGAAGTCGATTCGGAGGTCGGTGCAGATGACGGCGCTGTTGATGAATCTTCGGTCGTCGACATTGAAGTTGACGTCAGCGGAGGGACGCTCGTGGAAGGCGGCGCTGAAGTCATCGTCTTGGTTGTAGGTGGCGACGTCGTCGTCGACGTGGAGGTCGTCGGCCGCGTCGTCGTCGACGTGGTGCTGCTGCTCGTTGAGGTTGTCGTTGTCGACTCGGTTGGAGTTGTCATCGTGGTGGACGACGCTTCAGTCGTCCACTTCTCGAAGATCGTCGTAGTCGACTCGGTTGGCGTTGTCATCGTGCTAGATGACGATTCCGTGGTCGTTGATAACTTCGTGGGATCCTTCTGTAAGAGAAGTTTGCTGTCTGTGCAACTCTGAATTCCCGGATTTATTGATTAGAAGGCGGAAACACGACTTACTTCAACCGTTTCGCGTTCTGCTTTCACCGTGTCATTCGACGAGTTGGCAATCGCTCTTGAACGACGGAAAATCGTCGCAAATCGGGGGGATTGTGCCGTTACGGTGTCCTTCGTCTAAAAATCTTCAAATTTCCTCCAATCCTGATAATTTTTCGGGTTTGGCCGATTCTGGCTAAGCTCTTTAGCCCGGAGGAGCCGTGTCGCCTGATATCTGTGGCGTTGGAAAGACGCGAAGCATTTTTTGCGACCGTTCTTTGGTTCAGAGAGCCCCGGAAAACACGAAGATCCGGCCGATTGGAGGCAAATTCACACGTTGAGCGACAAATCGCGAGTTTTCTCGTGGCGGAATTCGGATTCTCGTGTTTCCGGGGTCATTTCAAACGAAATCGCGATCGCGAATGGGCATCAGAATCACGCAATCTCTTCGCATCGAGACCTGGCCGCTTTAGAGCAGTCATGTGACCCTCATCCTACGGACCCTGAACGCTGCTGTCACAGATAACATTTTGCCTCAATTTCGATGGCGCGCCTCTCTCAAACAGTCAAAAAGGAAACATTCTGCGACGGAGCGGCCGTTTTCCTAAAGACAATAACTGACCAATCCAGGTCCATTCGCGTCGGGGCCTCGTCATCGCTCGAACTCAGTCGAGAGAACTTGCTGCCGTCTTCTGCATTTCCATTGCGATTGTCTTGAATCGAGCTTCTCTCTTCACCCGGCTGAAACATTCTCTCTCTCTCGCTGGAAGAAGACGCTTGGGAGAACTTACTTGTTCAGCATCCGACGAACTCCGATGGAGGAGAATCAGGAGAACGAGAAGCGTCCAAAGCGGCTTTCGTCTCATCGCGACGACCGCTTCCGAGGCGACTTTTGGCTCTGACTGATCTTAGAATGGGATCCGCCGGCCAAGGACGCGCACTTCTCCATGGAAATGAGGCGGCGTCCATTATCCTCCCTGGCGACAAGCTCGCCGAAGACGTGGATGTCGCGTTGTCAACAGCAGAATCTCCTTTTGCCATAAACGAAGCATCTTAACGACTACGTGGCATCGGTCGTAAATCACAAATGTATGCTGCGTTGGCGGACTACGGTAGTTTTATGTGTTTCGCAAGACTGCGCACAGCGATTCTCTGTAAATTCAAAGAACAAACTTCGCTTTGTTGTGACAATTGGAGATTTCGCCCAAAGTTTGATCCCCACGAGAGCGCAAGCTGATGAGCGTGCATATGAAGCGTCTTCAAAAAACAACAGTTCGAGATACGAGGTCGTCAAAGGAAGTGACAATCCTCTCCGTTCTAAATCTCAGTTGGTTGAGCGACACACAAAGTGGTGAATGAATGGGTGTAGCGCGACCTTTGCAGAATGTTCATAGCTCACTTTGCAACGAGCCTCGTGGCGGCGTTCTCGCAGCATTTGAATGATAAGCGAGTGTGACTGATAGCGTCTTATCACTGTGGAAAAAAGGACAAAAAGTGCTCCTCAGCAGCGACTGTAGCCTCCAGCATGCTTCTCTTCCTCCTTCCGCTCCTCGGCCTCTTCGCGGTCGTTCACAGCAGCGGTTGCTACAACGCGGAGAAGCGAAGTTTGAACGGAAGATGGTGCTACGAGTTCTACGAGGGTCAAAGGACCTTCAGCGAAGCCACTGGCTACTGTACTCACGGCACGTTGGCCTCCGTCCACAACATCTATGACAATGAGATCATCAGAGGTGCGGCGATTCGCGCAACTTCGCTCTAACGGTGAATCTAGGAATCGCCGACGGTCTCTACTGGATTGGCGCCAACCACGAGGACACTCTCCACCGCTGGCAGTGGTCCGATGGCTCCGTCTTCAATTTCACAAACTGGATCGCTGGTGGCCCTGGCAAGCCGAACGGCAACGATTGCGTGGCTGTGGACAGCGTCACGGGACTCTGGAAGCCGGTCGACTGCGACCAGAAGCTGAATTTCGCATGCGAAAACGATCCGAACCCGCAGATCACCACCACGTCTCCAGATTGCCGCAGGACGTCACCTGCTACAACGATTTCGGCTACATCTCCCCGGACGCGCAGGTGTTCAGCTGGCAGGACGGTGAGAAGTACTGCGCGGACAAGTACCCCGGCGGTCATTTGGCGTCGCTG
Organism: Steinernema feltiae; assembly: GCA_007213375.1. Classification (NCBI taxonomy): domain Eukaryota; kingdom Metazoa; phylum Nematoda; class Chromadorea; order Rhabditida; family Steinernematidae; genus Steinernema; species Steinernema feltiae. The sequence goes on from MQUG01003258.1 coordinate 115,282, forward strand.
CACGACGACAAAGAGGAGCGGCTTGTGGGAGAGATGTTCCGCGTATACCGCATTCACCAACATCGGCTTTATTGGCGGAATTGTGAAGAACGGAAACATCACGTGGAGCGACGGAACGCCCTTCGACTACACGCACTACTACCCGGGCATGGGCGGCGACTCTGCACTGCGGGACGGCCAGTGCCTTCAGGTTGGTTTCAGCCTTCGTTCAATCCGTCTGTGACTGATGATGCGCTCAGATGTACTCGGCGGACGTCGGTCAGGGTCCGGAGGAAGGTTGGCTGCTGAGCGACTGCTCCATTTGTGGACTCGGCGGCTGCGGAAACATGGACATCGCCGTTATTTGCAAGTTCCCACTCCATTAGCGCAGCGATAAACGTCAAAATGTCAATAAAGAGGGCGTTTTGCATCCTCGTGAGAGCGGAAGCACGATAAGCTCGAAGGGAAACAGTTTTCTCTTATTGAATGTCACTCCTCAAAGTCCTCAACATAGTATTCGGAGTCGGGTTTGAAAACGCAGTCGTAGAAGCAGCTGCGCGAATAGCTGGTGATCAGTTCTCCGCAGTATCTGATGCACAACTTGGTGCGACGCTTGATCTCGGGACTCTTGTAGCCGGGCTGGAAGTATCGGGCATTCGCAAAGCTCCTCGTGGCTTCGTTCTCGTATTCGAATTTCGCAGCGCAGGCGAAGGAGACGACGACGGTGCAGAGCAACAGGAGAGAGAGGAGCTTCATCGCTGACGATCTGGAATTCAGGACGACAGGGGCGCCCTTATGCGATGTGCAAAGAGCTCATTAATAATCAATTGGGCGAATCATGGATGTGACGGCTGGAACTGAAACGTGTAGATTGATACATTTGGTGCAGCGTCCCGACGCGATGAGTGCCTGATTCAAGTTCGCGCGAATTCAACGTTTCACGTTTCAGTAGCCCTCTTATCGTTATTGACCTCGATTTACACAAATATACGTATTTATTATCCAAAAGTACAATTAGGGGAGACTCGCGCTCTTATACTACCACCACACACACATTTCATGAGCATCCCAGCCTCCGGAAGGCGCTTCGATTGCTCCCATCTCGTCCGGAATGAGAGGGCGCTCGTTGCCGGTATCCGGATTTCTGAAAAAACGAATAATTTGAACTAAAGAGGAGGAAAGAGAATCACTTACTTGTAGCAGATCGTGCGAATCGTTTTGTCGAGCGCATGGAGGGCGGAGACGTGCAACTTTCCTCCCACCAACGCCAAGTCGTACTGCTGTCCATCGCAGCCGTAACGCACGCGAACGTACTCCTTTGGTCCAAGACGATCTTTCTTCGCCTGAAGCCGATTTACCATCTCACGGAGAGTACGAAGCGTTTCCTCCTGTTGGCTGACAGTGGAATCCGCAGTGCAGCGCACCGAAGATTCGTACAACGGACGCTTATGATCGAACGGGCGAACGGGAACGTCTCCGCTGAGGGAACTGTCGAAGAGAGCGCCCTCGATGTCGTCACGGACAGTCGGGGGAGGGATCTGTGGCTGCTCATCGCCAACGATGACGAAGTCGTTGACGTCCATGTCCAGATCAGCAGCTGCCATCGTTGATTTGTGGGTTGAAGCTGCGAGTTGCACGCCTAAATAGGTCCGCAGCGATGCGAGCGGATGCGATGTGACCGGCGAGTTCACAGCTCCCGCTGCTCGCATCGCGTTTCGCATCGCTTCTTCGGCATAAAGGCGCCGCGTTCCTGCGAATTCCACAAATCATTCGCGACCAACATGTCCACCGATTCCTCGAAATCCGCCGTCGACGAGCTCAACAGCTTCTACGCCTCGCAGGAGCGGATGCGAACGTTTCATAGCGGGTCGTACATGGAACGCCGCAACCGGAATCTCGAAAAAACGATGGAGCGCGTGCGGGAGAATCAAACCGAAATCGACCAACTGATGGCGAAAGTCGCGCAACTCACGACGGAGACCGAAACGAGCAAGGCGGTGCGCGTCTTTGAAGACTTCGATGACGAATTCAACGTGATGCTCCCGCTCTGTCCCCACAGCGGCTGCCTCAAGAATTCCGTGTTGCTGGCGGCGTTCCCTGGAGCCACGAGCATCACTTTCAAGTAGGTCCACCGCCACTGTGATCGCGTGTAATTCGGTTTGCTTTTCAGAGTGGAAGGAAGTGAAGTGTTGCGCATTCACTGCGCCGACCGTTTTGGACTCATCGCGCCTCCTGGAAACGGTTGGGAATCGGCGCAGATCTGCGCTTTCTACGATGACGATGAAGAGGAAGACGAGGAGAACTGAGGAGCAGCTGAGGCAGCGAGAAGACGCTCGTGTAATTTTTTCGGTTAATAAAGTAATGTACATGTCTGTTCGCGCAACACAACGACAACGCGGACGCGAACGTGGACAGAATTCACTTCCGCTCGCAAGAAATGCATTACGTGATCCCGATATCGAGCTCGCAATGCTCACTTGTCAGATTGACCACACCGGATATTGTTACACGGCGAATGACAATAAGCTTATTCCCAAGTAAACGATAAAAAAACAAGAACCTACAGATCGATTCCTCAATCGCCATTTTCAATCGAAATCACATGAATTCACGTTGCATTCAATGAGCAACACTCAATTCTGCTCTCTGGTCGCCTGACTCTCTTCATGCCTCTGGTCGCCTGACTCTCTTCGCACCGCTGCTCGCGAGCAATAGATTTCCGCCGCGTTGTATAAAAGCAAAGTGCGTCCCTTATCACTCGTCGGTGGACATGGGGCGACGGTGCCAGAATCCGCCGGCGTGGGGGCCGCTGATATCGTGCGATCGCAGTGGCATACCGGAGTCGCTATTCCACTGGAATCCCGACCTCCGACGTAGTCACGCCGGGTACACGACCTCTGGACGTAGCGATGTTTCATCGTCAGTTCGGCGGAGAAGATCAGATCTCCTGTGCCGGTTGGAATCTTCCATCGCCAGCTCTTCCGTTCAACAAATTTTTGAAAAATTCACCCTTTTGACCGACGACGTGGTCGCGGTCGGAAACAGAAAGTGCGAGAACAGGCGGCCAAATCAGAAATAAAGGCAAAAAAACAATAAAAATTCTTCAGCTCGAGGAACCGTATAGAGCAAGCACCAAGAGTGCCGACCGAGTACAACGTGTGAAATAAAGAAATAATAAATTGCATTCAAATATAAAAAGTTTTATTAAAACCGAGTGTCACGCGCACTCTGCGCGGACTTCAGATGAACCGGCACAAATCTTCAAAAGAGACGATTCCACGTGTCCTTCTCGTTCCTAAACGGAGTCACATTCAACGTGAGAAGAGCTGAAGGATCACTTACTCTTGGACTTGCACACGAGTGACCGGGAGGCGCTTGTGGAAGAGCTCGATGAAGGGAATCGTCTGCGAGTTCTCGCGACCGAAACTCGCCACGGCGACCACTTTGTTCTCTCTAAATCTCAATTCTCTGCACTTTCCCGTCACTCCGGTCATTCTTGCCTGAAATAATAGAGGTTGAAGGAGCCGTGCTCGAAAGCTTTCTGCAGGTTGAAACCAAGCGCGTGCACAACTCGAATGCAAATGGTGTCAAAGAACTCATTTATTTGATGCAAAGGACGCGTTCAGTTCAAATCCAGCGCCTCAAGCAACGACTGCGCGCTGCCGTTGTTCTCGTCGATGACGCGGGCGATGAAGCGCTTCAGGTACCCGGCAAATCGACGTTCCCGCGAAGTACGGTAGAGGAAAGGCGCACGCGTCGCCGATCGCGTGGACGTCGGCGACGTTCGTCCTGAAGTCCGCGTCCACGGGGATGAAGCCGCCGGCTCCTACCGTAACCCCGCTGCGCTCGAGCCAGCGAGTGTTGGGGATCATGCCGATGCCCGCGATCACCAGATCGGCCGCGACTCGTTGGTTTCCGTTCAGGACCACGTGGGTTACGACACCCTCGCAGCCCGCGAGCGCCTTCACTTGCGCATTAGTTTCGATCTTCGTGTCGTTTTTCTCGAAAACTCGCATCACCGCTTTGCCTATGTGCACGCCCAACGTCTTCTGGAAAGGTACGCTGTCGTTGCAAATTACGGTGACGCTGGCGGCTTCCTTTCGCCACAAAGCGGCCGATTCCATGCCTGAAAGATGTGTCGTCCAAGCTACAGTACTACGGTATCTCTCACCTATGAATGAAGCCCCGATCACAACGACGTTCTTCCCCTTCACGTCCATCGTTGCGTTGTCGTCCAATTGCCGGATGTACCGTACTCCGTTCAGTTCGCTTCCCGGGACGCGCAGCTGCCGCGGCTGACCGCCCACAGCGAGCACCAGCTTCGAATACTCCACTTTCTCTCCGTTCTCGAGAATCGCGTGTTTGTTCTCGGTGTCCAACTCGCTTACTCTCGCATTCAACCTGCAAATCAGTCTATAGCTACCATACTCTTGCTACCGTAACCCACCTGACATCAATGTGGCGCTTCCGGTAGAATTGCTCGTCGCGGTAGCACAGCTGCGCGGGCGTCACGTTCTGCAGCTTCGTGAGCCGCACGCGATCGTAGGGGAGATGCCGCTCGGCGGAGAGGATCAAAATCCCGCCGCGATATCCCTCCTGGCGGAGAACTTCGGCGCAGACTTGCGCCGATGGACCGCCACCCACAATGACGATCGGGGGACGCTGGACGAGCGCCTGCGGTGGCGCCATGGGCTTAATGCGCTTGACGTCCGTTAGTTGATCCTTGTGCGCGACGAGGAAGACGTCGCCATCCTTGATTTTGGTCTGAAAGGAACGCGCGTTTGAACGCGACAACATGAATTTCTCGCCTCGAAATGCGGCACGCAATCCAATCCCGGATAGTCTTCGATGTCGCCGCTCTTCATGTCAAAACAGGCGCCGTGATAGGGACATCGCAGCTTTCCGTTCGCGTAGGTTCCCAACGCCAACGGCGCCTTGAAATGCGGACATTGGCCGCCCATCGCCATGAAGTTTCCGTTGTCGTTGACCACAACCACCGGTTTCTCCTTGACCATGAATTGTCGCAATCTGAATTGAAACGACTTGAGGCTCAACGACGGAAGGTCTTCCTACTCTCCATTCTTCATTTCGTCGATTTTGCAGAGTTTCTCGACATGATAGTCTTCCGAATTCGAAGATGCTTGACGGAAAGCGGGGAACGAATCTGAAATGAAGGTGTTGAAGCTACAAAAGATGAGAAACGACCCACCGACGCTCATGTTTGAACTGCAGAGTTTCGTCAAGCGGGTAAACAATGCAGTCGAGCGATAGGCGCTGTACATGCACCACACTGCAACAAACAGCGCTCGGAGGGAGAAATCTCAGGTTTCCGGAATTCCCTTTCGACTGAAAACAGATCGCGTATTGGAAATCAGAAAGCAGAACGCGAGATGCAAACAGACGGCGAAATCACAAAAAGAGAGAAATGCACACGAATTAACAAACAACGCTCAATTCTGCTCTCTGGTCGCCTGACTCTCTTCGCGCCTCTGGTCGCCTGACTCTCTTCGCACCGCTGCTCGCGAGCAATAGATTTCCGCCGCGTTGTATAAAAGCAAAGTGCGTCCTTAACAGAGTGGGAAGTGGACATGGGGCGACGGTGCCAGAAACCTCGGGCGCGGGGGGCGTTAGTGGCAAGCTCCTGCATGTCATACCGGAGTCTCCCTCCGCGTAGTCATGCAGGATCCACAACCTCCCTTTGGGCGATGGAGACATCGCTGAGTGAGGCAACCCCCCGCGTCGTTGGAATCTTCAATCGCCAGCTCTTCCGTTCACACAATTTTTGACAAATTTCCACTTTTGACTGCAAGCAGACGGCAACAGGAATCAATAAGCGGCGAAATCAAATATGGAGAGAGTGAATCGCTATGTGAATTCTTTATCCGCCGTCGTCGAAACATGAAATTCAAAATCTCATTTATTTCACACACATGAAAAGTTATCAATTAACCGCAAAACGACTCCACAGAGAGTCTTTCTAGTAGTCCTCCTCCTCCTCCTCCTCCTCCTCCTCATCGTCGTCGTCATCGTCAAACAAGTTGTAGAAGAAAACTTTTGCTTCTCCGTTCCATCCAGTTGGTGGCGGGCAAAGTATCCGTTGTCGTCGCAAGCAATCAGATGCATATCGCCTTGTGCATCGCTGAAATATCATTTTAGAATTGCACACAGTGAACGCAGACTTACTTGTAATACAACGCGGTTGCGTCCGAAAGTGTGCGGAGAGTGCGTTTCTCAATGCAGCCGGTCTTCGAGCAGACCTTCACATCTAGCGCACGCTCCTCGGTCTCATCATCTTCCGCGTAGCCATACACCGTGGCGTACTCGGGATACGGCTGTTCGCCACCGTAAGGCATCTCCTGATACTCAGCGCGCATCTTTTCGAACAGCGATTTCACCGTCTTCCGCTGTTCGCCAAGCTTTGCGTTCGTCGCCTCCAGCTCAGCGTTCCATTCCTCGAGTTTCTCCTGCTGCACCTCGCTTTCTGGCTTCAAACCACGCGTTTCGTAGCCGTAGAGATCATAGCCGTATTCGAAAAAATAGTCGCACGAAGCGCCGAAGTTGCGATTATAAGTCATCGTGCTTGATTGCTCTGCATTTGAGCCGCAAATTCTGGCCTAAATGGAGATTTTCAGTAGTGCGAGTCGCACCATTCGCATCGCAGAGCAATGCGATGCAACTTGTTCGTGCTAAGAGACGATTACTACAAATCGCCTTCATTTCGTCTGCGAAACGTCACTTGAGAGTCGTTCCGCTTAAATTATCGAAATTCGACCAATTCTTGTGCCTCAGCAATGCCGGAAGACAATCGCAGAATTTCGCAACCCCGCCGCTTTCTTTCCTTCGCCCACCCGCGAGCAAGTCGCGTTTTAATTGAGCGCATCTTCGAATTGCTTAAAAGCGCGGCGGCGGAGATGCGATCATCAAACCATCAGCAATGGCTCGACTTCTCCTCTTCCTTGTGGCTCTCTTCCTGATCATCACTGTCGCACAAGCCGAGTGGGATTATGACTACCGCATGGACGACATGAGTAACCCCTGGAACCGTCGCTTCGTCCATATACCGGCCTACGACCCGGAACACTGTCACGTCAAACACCGCAACGTCTACTGCACGTACTTTGACTAACGACAAGGATGAACTGGAATGATTCCAAGATTTTTGAAGATAATAATAAATTATACAATGTTCTTCTTGCGTTCGCATTGAATTCGCCTCGAGACTCACAATCAGCGTCAGCGCGGAGAATTCGGAGAATTTTCGCATTCGCTCTGCTCGCATACATCATTTCCGCTCAAATTGTGCGTTCGGCGCTCTGTGATGCTTCAAACCAATCATCTCAGCGCTGCGTTTGAAAGATTTCGGAGCGTGGAACGTTCTGCGATTTTCTCAGCCCGGAAATCTGTTCCACTGCATCATGATAGTTTTCTCAGCAGGTTGAAAGGACGCTCTGTCGGCGGATTTTCTGTTGTGTCAGCTGCATCACCGTTGGACGTCTCACAGGAGCGAACGTCCGTTTATTCGCGAGGCGTCCGAACCCTGAAATTATCCGAAGCAGTTTTATGTGATGCGCGTGTTGCGTTCAACGAGCGCCGAGCACCCGCAATCCGATTGTTCCTGGTTTCGCATCAAGCGACTGCTTTCAGGAAATGCTCGCGGAAACGGACACCAAAAGTCTGATCGACACGTTGATCACTGTTGCGTCGCTGCTTGCAATCACTCTGGTCTTCGTCGTAAGTGCCGCATCTCTGTCCGTTTGCGCCAATTCTCACTTTCAGGTCGTTTTATGGGACAAAGAAAGGCGAAACTCGTGGACCGTCGTTCTCTATCTGCTGGTCGAATCCGCGGACGCTCTCCTCTCAGTCTGTGGTTTGGCGCGCTCTCTGATGGGACTGCTGAGCTTCTCGTTTTCAAACCAAATAATTATGGTAAAAGCCGCGATTTGAAGGAATTTGTTGACTGCGTCTAATTCTAGTTGTTGCGGGTCCTCAGCACCATCGCCCCGAACACGCTGGCCTACTTTGAAACTCTTCTAGCTCTGAATCTGGTGGGCGTGCAGACGATTGGTCTGGACGAGGACCACTGGATCTTCGATGTAGCACACGATTCGCAGTCGCGCGCTGACCTGTCCGCTTGCAGGTGCTCCTGGCACTCATCGTCCACGGCCTCGTAGTGACCGCCGCGTATCAGTTCCAGCTCAGCTCGGATGCCGATGTTGAGTACGACAGAAAGGTGCATCTATACGAAGTTCACTTTACGATCTACGACGAACGCAAAGCGGCGTTCACCGACGTTCAGCATCTCAACGACGCGTTGATCGCGGTCATGTACGTCATCGCCGTTTGTTGCCATTTCCGCGTTGCTCTCTGGTTTGCACGCGACAAGGTGACCGTGGGAAGTGAAGGAATCACTCTAGAATCACGATTGTAGAGAACGCCGTGGAACAAGATTAGAACAATGAGGACCCGCACGCTGATCCACGGCCTGTTACCGTATTCAATGCTGATGATCAGCTGCTTGGTCAGGTATCTGCCGATGTTGTCCGACACACAACACCGTTTCGCTTATGCAAGTCACTTTTACTTCCTGATACCGCTCGTTCGAATTGTTGTTTATGCTTACACGCTTTGAAAAACCACATTGTGAAGCAGAATAAATTATTATCTTGTGTCGCCTCGATTTGCCCGCGGCGATGAAGGAACGAGGGAAGATTGCCGCGTCTCTGAAAGCAAAGGATTCGTACACGTTTTGGAGCGAATTCCGAGAGGGAAAATGTCTTTTCAAGCCAGTACAAACGGGGACGAATGTCATGGACCTTCAATTTCACCACTGCATTGCTTTCGATACACCCATGACCGCCACACACGAAGCAATGCGTAGAACTGCAAGCAATGCGGTCGCGTGCATATAAGCGCGCTGCTGCAGGCAACCTGGCAACAAAACTGCAAAAACAAGTCGAATCATGTCTGCTGACTTCGTTGGCGCCGCCATCGCCACTCCCCGAGGACCTCTCCGCATGCTCGCGCGGCTCGGCAACGGATCCTTCGGAAGCGTCTACAAGGCGGACACCGGAGCGACGATGCTCGCGGTCAAAGTCATCAAGAACGACTCGAAGGAGGACGCGGCAGCGATCGACGCCGAGCTGAAGGTCCTGGCGGCTCTGCGCCGAGAGCCGCACGCGCACGTCATCGCGTTCCGCGGATTCCTGAAGACCGCGGAGAACGCGCTCCTCTTCTTCGCTCTGGCGCCGCTCGGCTCCCTCGAGCACCTTGTGCTCTCGACCGACGAGGAGCGGCTGCCGGTGGGCCACAGCTGGCTCCTCTTCGAGCAGATCCTGGACGGAATCGCCTTCCTGCACGCCCGCGGCGTCTTCCACCGCGACATCAAGCCGCAGAACATCCTGATGGACTCGGACTCGCACGTCCGCATCGCCGACTTCGGTCTCTCCGTGGTGCACAAAACCGAAATTCCCGTCTTCCGCCAGTTCTCCGGCACTCCGGGATTCGTGCCGCCAGAGTTCTACTCCCACGGCGCTTTCCGCGCCGACCACGGCGACCTCTGGGGCGCCGCCCTCACGATCGTCTTCGCCACCACCGGCGACATCCCGTGGCGCGACACTCACGTCAAGGATCCGCAGTTTGGCGCCTTCTGCGAGGGAATCTTCGAGGAACGCATCTGGGGCTCTTTCGGCCGCTTCGCCGACCTCTTCCTCGAATACCTGAATCCCAGTGCAGCCGACCGCGTCATTCCCACCGCCTACAAGGAAGCTCTTGCAAAATATTCGTAGTTTCGATGAAAATTCAATAAAATTCTCTGATTTCACTCTTTGCATTCCGTCCGCACGCGAATGCGCGCTGAACGTCCGCACGCGAATGGTCGTTGATCGTCGAGGCGCAACTCATCACAATGCATTTATTTGAAGAAGTGCTCATAGTTAGGAAGTCGATCGAAGACGCATCTGTAGAAGCATCTTCTCGAGGAGTTGGAACTTCGGCAGCGGTTTCTGCAGAGGGCACGGCGGAAGACTTCGTTCTCGCCACGTGGTCGGAAGAATTCCTTCACCTCCAACCAGTGGAAGCGGTCTTCCTTCGGTTGGAAGTCGATTTCGTCCGCGTCGGCCGCAAAGCAGACGGAGGAGACGAAGACGGCGCAGAGCAGGAGGAGAGAGAGGAGCTTCATCGCTGACGATTTGGTGGATTGAACCTGATTGCCGCGCTTATATACAACTGCGTCGTCTGAAATCTACGACAATTATGATTTCTTGAGGGAGTAACCGATCATTACGGGATAAAGCGGCGCGTTGACTCATCGGGTCGCATCAAAGAAAGGTGGCGAGTCAGCGGTGACGAATTCTGACAACAAAAAACAATAGAGAATACGCAAACCTTTGATTGCGACTCTCGGCAAACGTGAATTCAGAATTCGACGTCGACATCACCAGAGGCGACTCTGTTCTCTGGATTGAAGATTCGCCTCCATTCGACAGGAATCGAGGAATCCATTGCGTGTTTTCTGCGCCCCACCACACACCGCGATCCGCCAACAAACCACGGTCAGCAATTGTTGTCTCTGGCGCAAGTTCTGCAGATTAGCAGAAATCGCGGCGTTTTGTGATAAATAAATGCTTGTTCCCTCTCTCCTCTCGCTGTGGTCGAACGGTCGAACAAACCAAGAACAGAAAGCATTTTCATATTCTTTATTCGCAGCGCATTTTATCACAAATCATACGCGCAGAGCGCGGTGGCCTTCCGGACGTGGAAAGCCTTCTTATTGGTCCAAACGCCGCTCGAATCCATGCTGACGTACGTAGCCATGTCGTTGGTGTTCAGGAAGCGACCGTAGTTCGTGTAGTTCGGCGGAGTTCCATCGAGCCACACGTAATTTCTGGAGTCACGGGCGTCTCTTGAGAAGCGCGCGTTGAAATTCATGCCGAGAATTACGCGTTCTGGGGTGTAAGATGATCCTTTCCACTCTGGAATTATCGAAATTTGAATTATCGAAAACAGTTAAATATACGCACCTTTCTTCGCGATCAACTTCCTGACAAACTCGTTCTCTTCGGCGTTTCGAATCGACCCTGGGCGCGCATTCTTGAAAGTTAGCGCGCAAATCCGCGAGAACAACTGTTGCACCTCGTCAGCGAAGGTGAACTTGGCGACGCCGAAGCATCGATTTCCGTGTTTGACGAACGAGTCTTGACACGTTTTCTTCGCTGGCGTCGGTTCTTGCGCGTACGGCCGTCCGTGATTGTAGTAGCAAAGCACTCGTGCGTTCGTCGGGATGTAATTGTAGGCGGAGTGGAGGCGGAAGGGGTCGTAGTTTCTCCATTTCCCATCTGAAACGCGGTTCATCAAGTCAGTCAACCATTACGAAGATCTATGTGGGCTCGGTTTTCAATAAAAAATCATCATTAAATATTTGCGGGCATAACGCAATCCCCGCGTTGAAAATGCGCCGCGCTGACCGAACTTGCGAACTTTAGTTCTCGGCGCGGCACGTCCTCAACATTCTTAAGGCGATATTCACATCGATTTTGATAATCCGACCGTGCCTTGTACGGTAACCGACCGTGCGACCCATATTCGGCCGATAAAGCAGACCGCACAGTCAAACGCCCGATTCTCACCGTCAACGCTGATGATGGTGTTGTCGAATTTGCTGTTCGTTTCAAAATCGCTGTAATTCATCGGAGTTCCATCCATCCACGTGTGTCGATTGTACCGGTAATCCCACTGCATTCCGAGAATCAGACGATCGGGGTAGACATCTGAAGACACATTTTGGTTAGAAATCGTCCAACTGCTCTCCACCTTGTTGTAAACGCTTGACGTGGAAGTTCTCTTCTGCGCTTCGAATCGACGCCGGAGCGCTCGGAACAGGCAACGCCCCACAGACCGTCCGCATATAGAGGTTCCGCCGAAATGAAGGAGCAGCGTAGCATCGGTCCTTGAACTGACTGAAGGAACTGTGGCAAAGCGGCGGCGGCTCTAGATTGCAATTTGAAGTTTGTTCCCTCCTTCCGCTACTTACGGGTTGTGGTGGTCCTCTGCGTCGTCGTGGGTGGTCTGGTGGTGGTCGTCTTCCGTGTGGTGGTTGTGATTATCTTCCTGGTTGTTGTGGTCGGCTTGCGCGTGGTCGTGGTTGTGGGTACTGTAGTCGTGGGCGCCTGAGTCGTGCTCGTCGTAGGTACAGTAGTCGTTGTAGTGGTTGTGGGTACCGTCGTCGTTGTAGTCGTGGATACCGTAGTCGTTGTGGTGGTCGTGACGGTACGTCGTTGTAGTCGTGGGTACAGTAGTCGTTGTTGTTGTCGTGGGTACGGTAGTCGTTATAGTCGTGGGTACGGTAGTAGTTGTAGTCGTGGGTACCGTACTCGTTGAGGTCGTGGGTACGGTAGTTGTTGTTGTTGTCGTGGGTACGGTAGTCGTTATAGTCGTGGGTACGGTAGTCGTTGTAGTCGTGGGTACGGTAGTAGTTGTAGTCGTGGGTACGGTAGTCATTGTTGTCGTGGGTACGGTAGTCGTTTTAGTCGTGGGTACGGTAGTTGTTGTGGTAGACGTTGTTGTGGTTACGGTAGTTGTCGTTGGCATTGTAGATGTGAAATTCGTCTCATTACCTAAGGAGGGTTACTGTAGCTACCGTAACAGCTCGATTCCTACCGGTTGGAGGAATTGGCGAAGGATCGACAGTGACGATGCGATAAGTCCTCACTCCTCTGACCTTCGGCGTCTCCTTTTTCACCTAAACAACGCAGATTACGGTAGTGTCTATGGTAATCGCCACTGACTTTCGTGAATCCGACACATTCTCGCCGCTTCTCGGCGAAAGTAAAGATTTTGACGTCCGATCGCGTGACGAAGTTGCGCGCGCACGCGACGAAGTCAAACGCGAATTGGCGGAATCGAATGGAGTCGCCGGTTACGGTAGCGTTGGTGATTTCCTCGTAGCGGAGGACGATCGCCGCCGACGTGGAGACGACGAGCAGCGGGAGAATGGCGAGCCACATGACGAGATGGCGGGTGACGAAGATCGTCGTCGGGACGAGCTTTTAAGGAGTCGCGAAGCGATCGCATGCGAAGGGAATCTAATAACTATATGATTTGCAATTTGCTTCTTGGCATTTGATTTGAAAAGATAAGACGTGGGCGCTTTGGGCACAATTTTTGGACACAAAAACGCGAATTAGCGGCAATTTTGTGCGACGATTTCGGTGCCTGATTGATTGTTTTGCTTGCGACTACGCGGAGCGCCAAATTGAAATGCTTTGGCCGCTGTTGATCGCTTGCAGCTCTCTTGCGAGATCATCTGTGACAGACAACCCAAGATGGTGGGCGGCAGTCGCGTCGGCGTCAATCTTCCGCTTCTCTCCCCATCACGCGATTTCCATTCGGCAGCCGGAATCTCAATCGGCTCTTAGCGCACCGCATAAAAGCGCCGCGATCGACCGAAATCGCCAAATCGTCACCCATGAAGCTCCTCGTTCTCCTGCTGCTCTGCGTCGTCTTCGTCTCCTTCGCTGCGAGCCGGAGTCCCCCCGAAATCCCCTTCGAAATCCTCGAGTGTCAAGCCGGCTGCGTGCGCAAGCACTTCTCTACTTGGAAGGAGTTCAAGAAGTGCACCGGCGCCTGCTCCGACGACTACTACGCCCGCATCCCCTTCTACTACTTTCTCTGAGTCGCTTGTCTTGAGGCCTCGGAGATGCGTTGATCTTGGTGCAGAATAAAGCAATGCGTGAACACCGGTAATCGTCACAAGTTCGCATCGCAGTTTCAGTGGAACATTCCTTTCTCCTGCTAATTGATCCTCGCGTCTCCCCGAATCACTGCGCGACCAGCGGATGTTGCGAGTTGATTATTTCACAGATTAGAAATTACAAAAAACGCTCGGAATTCACAAACATCGGGACTTGTCAGTTCTCCTTCTCGTTCTCCTCCGGATCGTCCCTGCAGGCCGTCACGTGACCGATAGAGATGCATTCTCTCTTCGTTCTTCCAGCGTTCTTCGTGGCGGGAGCCTGGCGATCCGGGAAGGCGGACGTGGCAATTGGCGAGTGCTCCGAGTGGGAATTGGGATGAAGGATTCCTGAATCAAAACGTTTTGACTCCAACGGAACGAATGAGAAATTCGCACCTCCAAGCGAGACGCCGGCGAAGAGGAGAACGACGAGGAGGAGGAGAGAGAGGACGCGGGCCATTGTGTGTTGCTTGAATTCGAGGAAATTCAGCTCCTTTTATACTCCAATTGGCTGACATTTGCTCGCCGAAAACATTCCTATTTTAGGGTCATCGGTCACTGGTGACTCAGAGTTGCACACGCCTAAACATAGATCGTTTGTTTGCAAATGTCAGATGCACTTTTGAACGCCAAATCAATCAGCGATCGACCAGATGCCGACATCAACCACTCGATCCCGTTCTCTCTTCGCTCTTCCATCCAGGCAAACGAGAGCGACGACTATTATGAGGAGGACGGAAGAAGACGCGCCATGTTTTGGCGAATAACGCGGAGATGGGAAAGCTGCTGAAGGGTTTATTTATGTCCATTTGCTAATTTTCGCATGAGTTTTTACAAATAGATAATATACAGGCAAAAGCATAATCAAATAAAAGTTTCCAACGGCAACAAACTCTCAGTGACGAACATCCGACGTAATATCGTTGAAAGCAAGAGCCGCGAGCACTCGGTCAGCTTCGGGCAACGTCTCGCGTCGAAAATCGAACAACCGTCTTCTCGGGAAGTGCTTGACCAAGTTGAGCGTCCTCTGAAGTGCTGGGTCGTTCCAGGTCACTCGTTCTAACATTAAAGATTCTTGCTTAATGACCGAGACGCGCGCTTCTTCCAAAAAGCAACGATTTCTTATATCTTCCACCAAGGATCTTCCACCATCGGAGAACGTCTTCGGTAGACGTTCTCCGTGCAACATTCCGCTGATTGCCGAGATGCTCTGCACACGTTTTCCGCTTTCGCTCACATGAAGCATGACGACGTATATGATGTGATTCGCCATCTTCTTTTTCATCACATTGTGGAAGATTCCCTGCAGCTTCAAGCATTCGTCGCGCGCTTCGATTTCGAGAAAAGCGATGCAATCCTCGACGAATTTGACCGGAACGCAGTTCATGGTGGTCTCGAGAGCAAAATTTCCATTCGCATAAATAGATCAATCGGTGAAATTCAATGCGAAATGGAGACCATGAAACCTGGATGGAATGCTGAATGGATCATCCAGGTCGATTCCATGTCTGATCACGCTTGAATGCTCGGGGAGCCGTGTTGGCGGCCATACCCGTGGCATTAAAGGATAGTCGTTACGGACCACACACATATTCAGAACAAGTGCCCACAATTTTTTCAAGGCCGGTCTACACATGAGAAAACGCCGAGGTTCCAACCCATCAAATGTCTGTGTAGATATCTAGACAACGATCGCGATGCATCAGCGACCAAGCAGTCGACGGTATCGCCTCTTCTGGGTGCGTCCACTTCTGGTTCCTCTTCTCCGTGACCCCTCGCTTTCAGATCAACATGAAGGAAAGTCGAATGCGGGACGAGCGGAATCAGCTGACGAGAAAGAAATTCGACACGAATTCAAAGAAGACAACGACGACGTCGGTGACCGAAGTCTACACCGACTGCCGACCGAAGTCATGCGCTGGTGAATGCGAGTGAGTTCCGCGTAGATCTTTGCATTTTCCAACATTTTTTGTTGCTTTCAGCGGTCAAGTGGGCCCAGGAGAATCCCTCCAGCTGCAGAGGACGCTTCTCGATGACGACGTCGTGCGCCGTGAGTTGCGATTTGTGATTCTCGGTGGCGCGAACGATGTGGAGATGAGCGACGTACGTGATTTGTGGTGTGAATCAGCTGATTTGAGCGGATTTCAGGAAGCTGTGATTCAGAAGGCTTTGCTGGCGCTGTTCTCGCGTGTGAATGAACTGAACAGGGAGAATCCGGACATCGAATACGACCTGGAGGAGTTTATCGGATTGCAAAACAATTGCATCGAGCAGCTGCAGGGAGAAAACGCCAAGGCATGCAATTTTAATTAGTTTCGGTGGTCAACAACTTGATATTTAGTTGCTCAAAACGGTTAAGGAGAAAATCGACGTTTATGATGAGTTGGTGCTGGTCCAGGAGGAAATCAACGCCGTTATCGGTCATGATCCATTTATTGAACATTTGAAGAAGCGTCTCAGGGTTTGCTTGCAGCTTCTAAATGCAGTTTCAAAAATCTCATGTTTGCAGCTTCTAATTGATCTGAACGACCCGATAGACGATAAAATGCGTTCCTTGCACTTCGAAATTGAGAAGTTCGTTCCGGAGGTGCGAAATCTGATTGCGGAAATCGAAGCGTACCGCCAATCAGGGACTGAACTCTCTGAATCGAAGATTGCTTTGATCGAGAAAAAGACGAAGGAGTTGCGAAAGGTCGCCACTTCCAGCGCTGCGTCTCCAACTCAAGCCGATTTGGCACCGGCGAATTCGACCCGCGGAGAACGCGTGAAGCGCAAGAAGAAGACGCAAGAGAAGAAAGAAGCGAAGCCGCATCAGATTTGTCAGAAAGGGTCGGATTGTGAGGTAAAGAAAAATCCACACGCGCCTCATCAATCATGCCACAAGAGTACGCATCTCCAGAAGCAAAAGAAAAATGACGAAGAAGAGGAGTTTGACAGTAAGACTGAATTAAGTTGATTTGCTTTAAGTGTATTTTCTTTAGACAGTCAAGCAACTATGCATTTCTGAATGCACTTTTTCGTCGATTTATGGTTGAATAAACGTTTTTAAACGTCTTCCTAAGAATGTGTTGTAACTTCGATACAACAGGAACATTTGTGTGTGCATGGAACGCAACATCAATCGATCCATATTCATAGT
This sequence comes from Steinernema feltiae, assembly GCA_007213375.1. NCBI lineage: Eukaryota > Metazoa > Nematoda > Chromadorea > Rhabditida > Steinernematidae > Steinernema > Steinernema feltiae. The sequence continues at coordinate 132,129 of MQUG01003258.1, forward strand.
TCAAATGCAAGGGATGAGGAAGTGCTGCAAAACGCATCCAGGGCTTTTCGAGCTACTCGCAACTCTAGCGGGACAAACTGACTTCGTATAGTTTTAATGAGAAGACGTCGTTGGTCACTTCATGCATAGGAGATGAGGAAGACGAGTCCACCGCGTTGACAGAGCGCAGTCGATTTCGAGATGTCGATTGTCAGCAGCGCGCCTGACGAGAATTTCTGCTATTCGGTGGAGAAAATCTCCGAAAGAGTCTTTGCGATCAGGGAGTACGATGAGTGGGGACGACAGCCGTTGATGTACCTCGTGAAGGGCGACCAGAAAGGCGAGTTAACCCCAGCGCTGCCTTCGGAATGCCACTTTCAGTAGCGCTGATCGACAGCGGCTGCGGAAGCGGGAATCTACTGGATTTCATCGTTCGAAACGAACTTTTGGCCGAAAAGCAAAAGTTGATCGTCATCAACACGCACAATCACGCCGAACAGGTAACGTGGTGTCGTGCGCGGTGGAATCCACGCGAATGAGGTTCAGACGGGCGCCAATTGGCAGTTTTCCACCACCGGGAAGCTCGGGATGGCTCATCAAGTCGTCGATCTGTGCGCCTCCTCGGCCGACACCTACTACACGAAGACCCCGCAGTCATCGTTCGACTGGGAGGTCGCGATTCACGGATTTCCTCCGCGATTCCAGCAACTCGTTTAGGTGAGGACGTACAAGATCACTCGGTGGCTCGGCGACAACGAACTCGTTCTTCTCGGCCCCGAAAAGCGCAGACACAACGTTCTGAAGATCCTGCACACACCCGGTCACACTCCCGACTCTCTCGCCGTGTGGTACGAGGCGGACGCGCGTCTCTTCGTCGGCGGTCTCTTCCACCAGTTCACCGACATAATGATCACGTAGGATTACTGTAGCGGCGTTCCTTTCAGCGAGATTCTCCAGATACGAGTTCAGCTCCATTAAATCTCTCGCAAACTCCACGCGGCGCCTTCTCTTCTTCATCACCGGTCAATCGAACGCGCGAGAGGTCGGTTTGAACGCCGCGCGCTGACTGCGAGTAGAACGCGAAATTCAGATCGCGTACAGCTCCGCCGTTTTCGATACCGACTCGCTGTGTCTCCCCGTCTTCAAGACGTTCTACCGCTTCCTGATGTCCATCGTCGCCGGAGCTCAACCCGAGATTCCTCTGAGAATCGACGAGCATGAGGGAAGTCGTTTCGAGACCCGCGACAAGGGCATTCGCGTGGTTTTATCGCGGACTATTGTCGATCAACTGAAGGCGGCGCGACAGCGAAGACTCGACAAGTCGATTCAGTGATGAGATGTTGTGCTCTGTTACAATTTCTAAAAATTTATCAGAAAACGGAGATCGAATTAGATTAACAACGAAAAGAACAAATGTGACAAACAGGGATGCTGGCGACTTTGCTGACGCGGCATCCTCGAAACTCCGCGTCATTCACTTTGCATCGTCCGCTGCTTCCCGGGGTCGTGTTTCTCATGTCGCTTCAGGTGCTTCGAGAGGTACTGGCTGACAGTGAAGCTCTTTCCGCACAAATCGCACTTGAAACGCTTCTCTTCGGAGTGACGTTTCTCGTGAGCGCGGCGGTTGCTGTCGTCAGGGAAGCATTTATCGCAGTGGCGACACTTGAACGGCTTCTCTCCCGAGTGGATTCGCATGTGGACCGCGAGTCGCGACTTTCGCGAGATCGTCGCTTTGCACGTGGGGCACTCGGCTCGTTTCCTTGACTGCGGCATCGGAGTCGCGATACTCTCCTCGCTTGTGGTCGGCGACTGCGGACTCGTTTCCGGTGAAGAGGAAGATGTGGACGGAGTGGATTCAGTCGTGGACGGTGACGGCGGCGAAAGTGCAGTCGGAAGAATAAATCCGAACTGCTGAAGGACGCTCAGCTGCTGAAGATGGGCGAAGTAGCTTCCCAAGTATGCTTCCATGATTCTCGTGCTGATCGAAAACGAATGCTAAGCCTTATATACCCCGCAAAGCAATGCGTTTCCAGGGAACTTCATGTGTGGGGATACTTGAGCATCACTTTTAAGCAGTGCTTCGTTATTCGCACGCCACTGTCACCCCGATTCGAGATGCTCTCCGCGTCTGGAGAGCGGCAGGAAGCATCGAGTCATTCACCTCTTCGATCGGTTGCTGTCAACCCAAAATGTCGAAATTTCTCTTCTTCGTTCACCTCTTGATGTTTTCTCGTTGTCTTGGTCAATATAATCGGTGAATCTCCTTCCTTCTCCGTGCACTCGCGTCGTGTTTTCAGGATGGACACCAAAGTGATTGCAATGGCGCGCGCGAAGGGCACCTACGTCATCGAGAATGCGGAAATCGCCTTCGAAATGATTGGAATCGAGAACTGCACGAAGAGGTCAGTTCTCCGCGATGTGTACACTAATCCAACTTCGTTTTAGGGCGTGCGTTCTCTACACAGCTCGATCCGATGCGTCTCAAGCGCTTGCGGAGGCGAAATTGTGCGTCGAGAAGGACGGCGACGATTTCATCGTGATCACCTCACTCGACCGAAAGATCTTCACACGGAATCCAAAGATTTTCATCAACATCGAGGTGATTCCCGGCGTCTGTAGCTGCTCATAATCGTTTACAGGAGGGAATCGCGTCTTCCCCGGAGCAGAGGAAGAAATTCGGCGAAAACTCCACGATTTCGATCGAACGATTCGCGGTGATCAAAGGATTCAGACGCGAAAGCGAAATCGAGGAAGAAGGCGTTGAGCTGGCGCTCAGTGGATGCGAGGTTACGGTAGAAGCGGTGAGGTTTCGACCCGCTTTCGCGTTCATCCTTTTTATGTTTCAGTCGGGACTGAATCACGTGCAGCTCTACAATCAAACGCAATTGACAGCGCCAGAGGCTGCAGATTCCCGAGCGAATGGTTTTTTGGTATTTCACTGCTTTATCGTTACTTTTGCCGTAATTTTGCTAAAAGCGGATTATGAATAAACGGATTTTATCTGTTTTGAATCAAAATGCGCAGCTTAACAACACACGACTTCCGCAATAAAACATAAAGTCAATACACGATCAGGATTCTGCAACGGTTTCTCTCATATCACAGTGAACTGTTTCTAATAACCCACATCTATTTACATACAAAAACATGTTGATCTCAAAACCCGCGGACTAGAAAATATCAGGACATCCGGACCAATCTCCAGCTTCTTTCCGCTTCCAGTAGTTTCCATTGAAGACGTGAATTAACGATCCAGAAAGTTCATCCTGTTTCTGATGGAACCATTTTGGTTCGTACTCTTGATAAGCTTCACCTGAAAACATATTTCGAATATTCGGCGTTCGAACGAAGCATTTCTCACCATTCTGCATGGCTCGCTCAGCTTCAGCTTCTCTCCTTCTTCTCACAGCTCGCTGTTTCTCCTCCAGCTCGACCTTCGCCTTGTTGGCCTCGTCCCAATAACCATCCTCCATCAAGCGTTGATCGGGTCGTCTTCGGGAATCCGTGGGAGCAACAGATTCATCCGGTTCGTTCAACTCGACGGCCAACTTCGTGAAATGATACATTTTCTCGCTGTTCTCACTGCAAGGGTACGAGAACGGTAAATCCAAGAAAGCAATCAACAGTAAGAACTCACTAAATAGGATTGACATTCCAAATGCGTTTTGGCGCCGTCGTCTCAACAACTGACTTCTCTCCGTCATCACCTCCGCTGGCGCGCTTCGTGACCTTCATGATGTCCAGATGCGAATCCCAGTGACCCCGCATCATCCACTGAACCTTTCCGTTCCTGTCTTTGGCGACTCCGCTCACTCTTCGTGGCGCATCGCGCGAGAAGTAGCTGTAGGCGTGGAATTTAACCGTCATCTTCTCTCCTGTTGTGTGGTTGGTGATCAGCATTTCTCCATGATTGTCAATCCAGAGCTTTCCGACGATGATGTTGTGCACGGTAGTCGTGATCTTCTCGTAAGAGTAGTGATTCTTTCCAATATGGACGTGAGTGAAACCAACTGGCGTGACCGAAAGGAATTTGCCGCGGAAAAGCGTCTTCATCGAGAAATCCTGGTGCATATTCCATTTCTTGCCTTCCGCGTGGTGCGCCGCAGCCGGAGGGTGGTGGGAGACTTGCTCAGTGAGTGATCTCCATCCCAAATCGTCGAGCCGATCGCATTCGAAGGTTTCGCCCAGTAACGGGTTGAACGGTTTCGTTGTGCGTGACCCGGTAGTTGAGTAAGAGCTCACCGCGTAGGCAGCGACGTAGCACATCTGCTCCACGGTATCCGTTTTCTCGGCAGCGCGATCGAGCAGGTACGCGTACTCCAGATCTTCGGTGATACGTTGGATGACCGAGAGCGGCTCGTTGAAGTTGACCGGCATGGGGATCTTCGAAAGCTCTTTGCCAATGCAGTTCCGCATAATTGACCAGAGATTCAAGCCGACTTGAGGTCGAGGAGGGACAGCCGAGCGGCGTTTGCGTGCTACTGTAGGCGTTGGACTCGAAAGAGAAACGGCGTTTGAGGATGAAGTGTCCGTATTGGCGAGATCGTTAGAATCGCCCGATACCTGTGGAGACGAAGTTTTTACAAGATCTGCGAATGGTGTTCTTGTTACCTCAGTACGCAGATCGGCTGTCATATACGCGGCGTCTTCGTCATTATTCGAATCACTGACGGAAAGCTGCCGGCTGGAACCCGATTTCCTGTCTCCCTCGCTCATTTTCAGATCATCATCGAAGTCGTCATTGGCATCGTGGAATTCATCGTCACTGTCTCCACCGGAGAGGCCTGGCGGGAGCGGCTGAGATGACCCAGAGTGGCTTCGACCTGCGAATGCTGCCCTCTCAAGGTGACTATGCTGACGAGCGAGCTGTTCGATTTGATTCTGGAGCTGAAGCCGCTGCTCGCGTTCATATGAGAAGAAACGTTTCAAGCGACGCGTTTCGCGGTCGCTCACTTCTGCAAACTCATCGGAGACCTGAAATCACCACTAGCAACCATCAGATCGTTTACAGGCTTACCTGGACCATAGCAGCAGTAGCGACTTTGAATGAGTTGATTCTATCCGAGTACTTCTTCTTCTCCGCGGAATCCATGGCCTCGAAGATGGCCAGCACCTCGGAGTATTGTTTGCTCATCAGCTGATCGCATTTTTTCATATCATCCAACTTCCGAGTGATCGCGTGCATCGAATGCGTGATGGCCTCTTTATGGTCGGCGATCGATTCCACGCGCGCATCGTCGTCGTCGTCCGAATCCGCTCTCTTGATGGCGCGGCACCGCGCGTACTCCAAGGCCGTCAGCCACGCGTTTCGATCGACTTCGTTCTGAGCTTTGAGGTGAAAGGTTTGTGACGAGCCGGAGACGATCTGAAAAGCACGCGACTTACAAACTGCCTCTTATCGCGTTCGTAAAGCAGTCCAACTGACACAAACAAGCACAACAAGACCTACAATGTGGTGAGTGGCGGAGTCGGTGTGAATTCTGGCTTCTTGTAGATTAATACTTCCTCGGCACGAGTGTCCGACTTCATTTTGACCTCTAAAACGCAAGGAATAACATAACACAAGTCAAGAAATAGAGGTCATTGGCACCTGTAGCACATAAACCGATCGGTAAACTTCCGAAATCTCTTCTTGAGCGTCATTTCCACTTTTTAACACTCTCCGAAAATGATAGTTTTCAGTGATTTAGAGGTGCATTTAAACAAAAAAGTGAATTCCGCTCCGACCAACAAACTTTCGCCTGTAATCATATGCAAAGAGGATTATCAAACGAGGAACGCAACGTGAATCCGACTGGTTCGATTTCCCGCGGGCCCCGTCGTCGCGCTTTTCGTCATATGAGCTCGAAAGAAGTCGAAATACAGCAGCGACAGATAATGCACACGACAGCATCGACCGATAAGGACAGAACAGAGAAGGGAAGTACTGGCAGAGAAGACTACGATGCGCTGTGCAGTTGGGGAGTGCGAAGAAGACGTCACAGACGGACTCTAAGCAAAGAACTGTGAACTTTCGAAGATTCCGGTTCTGACAGTAACGCGCAGTCGCTGTTGTACACAAGTAAACAGAGTCACCGGCGGTGATCTAATCGATGAAGTAGAAGGAAGCTACATGTTGGGATGTTTGATGTGCGATGATCGTTCGAACCGGAAAAAAACGACTACAAGTCGAAAGGTCGCAAGGAACAAAGTAAACAGCGCCGTGCGGGAAGGACACATGCAGGTCCCGAGGAGAGTCGATAAAGGAATTTCAACAAAAGAGACTACAGGTTGTTGTTTCCCGTCGGTAACGAGAAAAGAACGACGAATTTTTTGGACTTTGATTCGAAAAGGTCGCGGGGGATTGCAACTGTGGACCGCAAACACTAAACGCATCTGCGTGCTTTCCAAGGCATAAAACAGGACAGAAGAGGCATATAACCATAGTGAAGCCGATTTACATATTGAAACACGGTAGCCAAGGAAGCCAGGACGTCAAAAAACCAAAATGCACTCGAAATCGTAACGCGGTTTCCTGTAGACGCAACGCGCCGCGTTTCTTATCGCGCTTAAGATCGGTTTAGTTAAGAACGAGTTTCGGCGAACCAGTTTGACTTCCAGCGATGCAGAATTATGCAACAAAAAGTCGAAATAGCAAACAACGAGAGAACGGCACTTTTCAAATATGTGAAGACCGTTTCAAATCGCGTCATTTCGGTGTTTGCATAAAAGGCAGCGTGAAAGCGGTTCGCAGATAGCAAACACGAAATTTGGAGATGAATAGAACGATAGGCGGACGACTAGACTCTCGAAGGTAGTAACCGCGTGCACCGTAAACTCAACAGAACAATGATCTCGGCTTGGTGCGCATTTATAGCCAAAGCTTATCAGAGCAGCAGAGGCGCAAGACACACGCTACGATAAAGCGATGAGTCACTAATGGTTTTGCCGATCACATCGTCGTCTAACCACGACGGCGGCTTCTCGCGGTCGCTTCGAACTGACTGAATTGGCCCGCGGCGTCAGCGCAGCGGGGAAGGTGAAGAGCAGCTTATGAATAATCGAGCAAACAAACAGAAGTGTGCTGAGTGCGCATAAATCTCGTCTCCGGTGGGGTCAAAAGAAAGAAGACAAGTTGCTCCATGGGATCGAGGATCGCGTCGCCGAGAGTTGTAAGGAAGAGAATCTGCGCGCGCGAATCTATGTCAACTGAGCGCGCAGGTGCAAACCGGAATGGGCTTGTGCATACAAAAGGTGAGAGGAAAGAGAATTCGGGAAGAACCTTCAAAGATCGATTGTCGCACAAAAAGTGATTATACTAGAAGTTTAAAAAAAGTTAGCCCGATGCGGGGCTCGAACCCGCGACAGCCAGATTAAGAGTCTGGTGCTCTACCGACTGAGCTAACCGGGCGTCTTGAGGGAGACAAGCCAAATGCTATACATGTCGACATTGTCAGTCTGATAGCAATCAAGAACTCAAAGAGTAAAAAACGCACACCCGCGGAATGACTTTGACTCTACATGTGCTCTCTGTGATAAATGACGCAGACGGCGCGTCTACAAAAAGATTACAAAAATCAATCAGAGCGCCAAACACGCCAATCGGAGTGTTCGATCTTCACAACAAACAAAAAAATGGCGAAAAGACCGATGAAGAGAGGGGAAGGGAGAGTGATTGTCCGCGCAGAGGGATAAGATTATAGCGGATAAGCCTGGTAGAGTGGCGGATTTAGAAATTGTCAAACAAAGAAGAGGATAACAACACGAATTACGAGTGAGAAACATTCCACGTACGCAAAAACACAAAGCTCTTCTGGAAAAGCTGGAGGCCAATGAAGGCAGAAAGGAAATGGAGAAAAAGCAACGCTACGAGATTTTGATGCTTTCCGATCGGTTTATGAGCAAAAACAAAGAAAGAAACGGACCTGTAGTAGCTGAGATATCCATTGGGGTCGATCACAAACCATCGCTGTCGGTATCCTCTCAAGTAATTCGTCCATTTCTGCAACCAGCCGGACTTCTCGCTTGCCGCAGCGGCGACGCCATTTGAACTGCTGACGCTGCTCTTCGCCGAGTGTGACGGATTCTTCATTCTGTTGTGACTCCACCGATTCGCCTACTTCGACATCAAACGTAATGAGGCGCCTCGTGGCCTGCGACTTCTGAAATGAATCGACTCGTCAGGTGGAGCGCCGCAGCGTCGCTTCGCACACGCGACGTCTGGAAGCAACGCGAATCGCCGATCGAACGCGCGTGAATCAGTTCAGCCGTGAGTCACTGGCGAAGAACAGAACGAACCGAAATCGAGAGGGAGAGGCGAAATATATCGATTTCGAGGCGCACTTGTGACGAGATAATTAGAAATGGACGCGGCTTAGCAACAAAAACGTTCTGAAAGCGGAAACCGCGGGAAACGAGCGCGCCTGATCGTGTAACACAAGATGGCGGTCGAGTTGGATGCGTTTTCATGCGCGAGGGGTGATTGAAAGGTGCGAATGGGGGCGATCGAGAGCGCTCTGCGCAGAACTCACCGATAAACTCAAACTGCTCAGCACAAATGCGCATAAATTAATTGGAAGGCGCTGGATGCATCGTCCGACCGCAGTTTCAGGCCTAATTTGATAGCGAGTGAGTTGTGCCAGTTGAAACGGGATTTTACTTGTGCATCAGAGTCTTCATCTTCGTTTTCGAGCTCCACACCGGCATTTTATTAATTTTCCTTATTTGCGAAATGAATTGTTTGGTTTTACAGCCACTTCATCTGCACATTTCGCGGTTTTATCTGCTCCAATAGTTCACATCAATTAATTTGAATTCAACAAAGTAGTTTTAGCCCCGTGCGCGGTTCGTATCCGCAACCCTCAGTTTAGGACTCTCTTGCTCTACCGGCTGCGCTAACCGGGCGTTGGAGTCATGCAGTAGCGCTACAACAGCGCATTAAATCATCGAACAAAGGCGAAGGAGAGCCCGAACTGACACAACAAACCCATTCCCGCGTGACAGATAACAACGAAAGAGGCGAAAATAGCGTCATAAAGCGAAAATGAGGCAAACGAGAGCGTAAATGGAGCGATTTTTGTGGAATTAAGCCGATTAAGAATGCCTGCAATCACTTATCTGCCGCCGGCTTCACAGGATTTGCGGGAGGACGAATCGATTGCTTGGCCCATCGGCGGTGTGGCGGGGTAAACAGAAGTTATCGGCGGTCGCGGAAAACAAAACGGACGTGCGGTGAATCGAGGCGGCCGCTTGCAGCGAAAAGAAGCTAAAATAGACCGCGAAGGCGTACAAAAGAGAGCGAAGGGAGCGCGCGAGTGAGCGGAGGACGAAAAACGGAGGACGAACTGTGTCACGGCGCCGATAGCGATCGACACCGATTCCGGAGGGCGATATCGCAGCCTCGACGGTCGTCGTCGTCGTTCTTCAGTTCAGAAGTCCGCCGGCGGTGAAACGATCTTCGCGCACGGCGCCCTCGGGAAAACGCGGAGGAGAAGCGAACGCCGCGACCGATGCAGTTGCGGTGCGCGACTATCGATCGCCAACGACGCAACCGATAGCGGGTGGCAGTCGTGAAGGAATGGAGCGGAAATTGACCAGAGAAGCGGATGCACAACGTGGAAATCGCGATTTCCGCGTGAAAAAATGAAATTTCATCTTTTTGTGATTGTTTGACAATCGCCAACGACGCAAACAATCGATTGTGGAGGTTTTCTGACCTGAATGTGTAATGAAATCCATGTTAAAACACCCTGTTTTGTCATTTGTCGCCACACAAACTGCACAGCGCCAAAAGCAAAAGCAAACAAAAAAATGTCGATCAGGATGAGATTCGAACTCACGCGGGGAAACCCCAATGGATTAGCAGTCCATCGCCTTAACCACTCGGCCACCTGATCACGCACATCAATCCATTCCATTTTGTTTACATCGCCGTTACATCAAACACAATTTGGCGCTTTATGATTGAATTATGTAAGAATGGAAGTCGAAGCCGCCACGAACGTTGCCGAACGACTTCTGCGACCGGTTCCTCGTGTCCACGCATCACCGCGCCGAACGACGCGCGGATAAACGAATGAGTTATCTCACAGCGAGCGGTTTCTGTGTACTTTTCGCCTAAAAGATTCCGATTTGGTCCGATGCTATTTGAATAACCCACAAACAAGTTGAAACAACGAACCATTTCACCATCACTATTACACCTTGTTGTGCTCTTGTTCAGTGTATGCGTGTCTAGCGTACTGGCTAGCATCGCCGCGTGCCGCGCGAGGCGTGCGGGTACGATGCCGGCTGCAGTCCTGTGACGTTAAGAACTCTATGAGCTTCGCGGAACGTTTGGCGAGCAGTCTTCGGGCTGTTCGGTCGCCTTTCGGATAATGCGGGCTAACATGATCCAGATTATGAGATCTGAGGGCTCCTTTCTTTGCTGAATTCACTTGTTGCGGTTTTGTGCGCGACTGCAAGTGCCAAATGCTCCAACTGTGGGCATCTCCCTCCAGATCAGCGCGAACGCCCGAATACTCGTTGTCACTTCCAGATCGCTAATCGCGTTTTTGCAACGCTTTGTTGTTTTAGAAGCGCATTTCCCTCTGCGAAATCGCGCGCGATCAGAAGTCTCGCCGCGCGCGCGATCCCACAACACTTGACAGCTCGCGCACATCCCATCTTCTCCACTTTCAAATCCTCTTCTTTTTAATCCTCTCGTCATCATCCGACCGTCAACAATTTCCTTTGTCCATCCGCGTTGTCATCGCCGCTCGTACAAGCACAAGCAGCACTTCGACAGTTTGTTCCAATGGCGCAACTCGGATCCCCTCGGGCGCCACTCGAATTCTCGTCCTCGGTAACGCGATTTGACGTCTTTTGAGTGTTTTCGGCTCGTTGACAAATGGATTCTTTGAAGTGACCGTTCGACGCGCGTCGTTTATCACTTTATGAATTGTTCGATCGCGATTGTGACGAAACGAAGCGTTTTCTCTGCTGATTTGGCTCCAACAGTCTCTACAGCATTCCCCAGAAGCAGACGGAGCGGCCTTTCCCCATTCTGACCGCTTCCCTCCGCTAAACCAACAAACCAGCGCATCTAACTGTATCAAACGGGTTCCGTTTAGGGGACCCTTCTTCCCAGAACCCATTTCCCCTCGACGAACAGGTCCACAGCGGCGTCTCGCAACTTTTTCGAACCTCTTATGATAACGACAATTCGAGTCGTCGACGCCTTCGAAGGAGCAGGTTCCACTTACCGCCAGCGATGTTATTCCGTCCTTTCACTTCAATGGACATCGCCGCGTTATTAGGGTGCGCGAGACGGCGGCGGCAACTCATCCGCGACTGTTATTATCGGAATGCGAAGGGGATGATTGCGGGAATGAATGAATGCGCCGCTTTGTACAGCGGCGGAGATCGCAATCGCCGCCGCTTTTTTCCGCGGCGGCCATTTGTCGCCTCCGGAGGCGGAAGTTTCAACCGCGGAGACTCGATGGTCATCTTCTCGCGGAGGAGGAGGAGGATGAGGGCGTTGAGAGGCTGTTTTGTCGCTTTCTTTGTGACATACTTTCGCTTTCGGAGACGGACGTCTTTAAGTGATTGGTTGAATTGCGGCTGGGATACGGTAAGTCTTTGGAATTGCATGTCTGGCGCTAGAATGCTGAGTGGCGATTGAGTTATTCGTGGATTTACGGCTCCCTATCGGGTCTTCTAGCTCTCCAGCTTCCAATTCTTACCGTTTCGCATTTCTGCCCCACCCGACTCGTTGTTTGTGTGTGAGTCATCGCTTCGGTCAGTTGGAATGCGATTCTTCGCAACTTCTGGGTGAGTCGACCTTCAAAAAACAGGTTCACCGGAGACAGGTTCACCGAAATGCGTTCGATGGTCAGATTCGCGACTTTTCTGTAAACTGCAATGCGATTCCCGTTGTTGTTTGCTTTCAGACCGATCGAATTGAATCGAAAAGCGGTTTGAGCCATTTTTGGGACGATCGATTACGTGGGTTCGCGCGTTTCCTGCTCACCGCGATGAATCCAGAAAGTGCATTTCACATGCAGATCAACCTGGGAGCGGGAAACGCGAGAATTGGCGCCAGTTCACGGCGCCCAAACCCATTTCACTTGACTTGAACGCCTTGCGGTCTCGATTAGTCGTTTCGAGAGACAAACAAAGCGAATGAAACGGGTTCTCCCAAGGTCATTCTTGAATTAGCTCGAAAAAATCGTCTCACCTGATCGCGTTTTTTGCATCAAACAACGAGGATCTAATTTTCAGTTCAATCGTAACACAGAAACGCGCGATTCACAAACCGTGAGTAATCGATTACGTAACTCCGAGTTTCCGAGTCTCCAAAGTGAGAACGTGAATTCCTGCGAGTAACGGGTTCCGCAAGATCCGAGTTTTGAAGAAGACGCTCGAACCTGTTTCGCGGAGCTTCAAGGAAGAGATCGGTGAGCGTTGATCGGCTAATTTGTGGCGGAAAGGATCAACTAGGTGTTTTTTGGTCATCTCTGACCTTTGAGGACGCGATCCTGCAGCGCGTCTCCAGAATTCCACATTCGGAGTCATCTTCGCCCCTGAAAACGAAGATTAAAAGCGAAAGTGTGTCAGAAGGAAAGCGCTCTTCATCCTCCTCGCTGACCTTAGCTGACATCAATCCGCGCAGTCCGTCTCTCTTCGGCACAGATTAATCACTTTCCCCCAATCTCTAATTTCGATCGAATTCGCGATGCTGACCTTGGCATCTCCCTCCCCTCCCCCTCCCAACCGTAATCACCTGCTGCTTCTGGGAGTGCTCCTGATGGGCGCGGTCACGTTTGCAACCGATTCCTCCCAACTTACCCACCCGCCGTCGCCGCTCCTCCAGAAACCGGTTCCGCCGGACTTTCCTTAAACTGTCGACCGCCATTAGTCGACAGACCGCGTGCGTCAAGTGCAAAAACTGGTGCTTTTGTCTTTGCAGCGGCGCTCTTTTTAGACGGATATAGCCGCCGCTGCTGCTGCCGCGTTCAGGTGGATTCTGGGGGAAGAAGCGCGATTCGAACGCCGCCTCCCTCGGCGACAATTGATAAACATTAGTTTTATTCGATCGCATAATCATTCGTATAGCGCGCGCGCGTCTTCGGTTTGCGATTAATTAGCGGTTGCGTGCTGCGCGAAACCGGTTCGACGTTCACGCGCCCCCCGAGGCGATTCGCCCCCAAATGGAGAAGCGTTTGATAGCGGCTGCGCTGGGAGGAAGGTGCGCGGAGCGCTCTCGACCGGCGCCACAATGGGCTTTGTGGCGGGCGAACGGCGTTCTTATTATACGCGCTGATTGATTACGGTAGCGTTGAGTTGCGAATTGACTTTGTATGTCGCGCGTGTGACACGCACGATTAGGATTATCAGCGATTAGTCGCTGGAGAATGATTCTCTTGTGATAAGTGCGCTGTGAAGGATTCGTCTTTTGTGTGCGTCTGTAGCGCAATTGGTAACGTTTCAAGCCGCTAATCGAGGCCTCATTTTTCCGCGTATTTTCAGTTTTCATTGAAAAGCTCTGAGAACGCGGATAAATCGTGACTTATTGCAACATTCTGCCGCTGAAATGAACGCGCTGATCTCGTCTTCCGCGTTCCGCTATCAACTTTGTTTGTTTCGCGGTGTAAACATCTTCTTCTTCACTCGGACGCGCGTGATACCGGTTTCCCGTTATTCAATTTGCCACTTTGCCTCAAAACAAACGATTTGCGTTTCAGATGGCCACGATCGCCCTCCGCTGGTCCTCCTGCTGCTCGTCGCGTGCGTCGCGTCATCGCTAGCGGCCGAACAGACCTACGGTAGGTGAAAGTGAATTATTTTGTGTAATGCGTGATCGCAACGATCTTTGTTTTTCGAATTCCGATTCGTTTAGTCACGGAGAGGTTCGGAAGTTGCGTTGGGTGGGGCGCGAGAGCGTTGAGCGCGCCAGTAAACTTCGAAATGAGTAATAAAGACGCAAAACAAGCGATTTGGGAGCCTGTTTGGGAAATACCAGAGCGGCTGCGAGGAGATGAGGATAAGGCGAAGCATTCAAAGTCGTAAATTCAGAATCCAAATGGGAATGTCACGTCAACGATCCGCTCTCGTGCGACCAAACGAAGAGCGAAGTGTGCACGTTCCGCGACGGCAGCTACGCGTGTGACTGTCCTCCGGGAGTGTCCCGACTTCCGGACCGGCGATGTCTTCTGATCAACGAGTGTCAGCAGCAGCGACTGAACGACTGCCATGAGAACGCAAAGTGTATCGATAAGGTCAGTTTGTAGTATCTGGCAATAGACACCCGGTTAGCTCAGTCGGTAGAGCACCAGACTCTTAATCTGGCTGTCGCGGGTTCGAGCCCCTCATCGGGCTATTCTTTTGCTTTTCGATAAATTCGGTCGTTTCAGGCAGAAGGCTACACTTGCGAGTGCAAATCAGGATTCGCGGACATTTCGGAGAATCCGGGCACGAAACCCGGTCGCATCTGCACGTCGAAGCTGAACGAATGCCTCGATCCCTACAGGAACGACGTCGACTGCTCCCCGAACGCCGATTGCGTCGACACGCCCGATTGGTTCACGTGCAAGTGCCACGCGGGATTCACCGACATCTCGGCGACGCTCTCGAAGTTGCCGGGTCGCAAATGCATCGAAATCGTCAACGAATGCGTGAACGGACAGAACGATTGCTCGGCGAACGCCGATTGCATCGATCAGCCGGAAGGTTATCTCTGCAAGTGCCACGCCGGATTCGTCGACGTGAGCGCGAACGTCACGCACTTCCCCGGAAGGCAGTGCACGCAGCCCAGGGAACCCGACTACTACGGCGGAACCTACGAAACGAAGGTAATTTGGCGACTCGGCGCGTTTTCTGACCTGAACTGCGCTTCAGAAGCCCCAGTGCGACCTGAACAGCCACTCGTGCGGGCCTAACGAGCAGTGCCAGAAGAACTACAGCGGCGATTACACGTGTCAGTGCATCGAGGGCGCCACGCAGACCACCGACGGCGTCTGCCGAGGTACGAAGCCGAACGAGCGACTTTTCCGAGAATACGAATTTCAGTCTTCAATCACTGCGAACACACGAACGAGTGCGACAAGAACGCGGTGTGCTCGAACGCGTTCGATTCCTACAAATGCCAGTGCAAGTCAGGCTACAAGGACATTTCCTCCGACCCTGTCAGGCGCCCGGGACGAAAATGTCAGCTCTGTGAGTGCATATGACCGGTGGCGGTGCTGGAAATCGCGATTTCAGTGGTGAACGAGTGCGCTGACCGGACGCACACGTGTTCGCCGTACGCGAGGTGCGAAGACACGCAGGAAGGCTACTTGTGTCACTGCAACAACGGATTCACCGACGTCTCCTCGCGATACGGACTCCAACCCGGACGGAAATGCTCACAATGTAAGCGCATTCATAGAATATTGACTACCGTAACCCGTATACTGTAGCCAACAACTACTGCGGTGAGCGGGACCTCAATTCGTGCGACGAGAACGCCGATTGCGTCACTTTGCCCGACGGCTACACGTGCAAGTGTTTCGTCGGCTACGCGGACGTCTCCAGCAACGCGAATCTTCCCCCGGGAAGAGTCTGCACGCTGCAGACCACTTGGTAGGCGAGAATCTCGCGCTCGCGCATTGATTTCGGTCTTCGTTTCAGTCCCGCGCAGCCCACGGACCTCGTGTTCGTGATCGACGGCTCTGGCTCTATCGGCTCGCAGATCTTCCAGTCCGATGTGCTCCGCTTCGTCTCCGAGTTCGTCGAACTCTTCGACATCGGGCCGGACCGCACACGCGTCGGCGTCGTACAGTATTCCGACCGTATCCGGCACGAGTTCGACCTGAACGAGCACAGCGACCAGGAGAGTCTGAAGAGGGCGATCGCCTCCATCGAGTACCTCACCGGCCTCACGCGCACCGGCGCCGCCATCGAACACGTCGTCGGCGAGGCGTTCACCGAACGTCGCGGAAGTCGCCCGGTTTCCGACGGCGTCGCGCGCGTCGCCATCGTGATCACCGACGGCCGCTCGCAGGACAACGTTACCGTACCCGCGAACAACGCTCGCGCGCAGAAAATCCAGCTTTTCGCTGTGGGAGTCACGAGTCACGTATTGGACGAGGAATTGGAGACGATTTCTGGCTCGAAGAGCCGAACTTTCCACGTTTCCGGCTTCAAGGATCTGAACGCGCGTCTGCGAAGTGCGATTCAGAAGGTGACGTGTCCCGAGGAGACGCGACCACCCACGACGAGCGGACCGTGCGACACGAACACACACAAGGGATGCGATCGCTCGAAGAATCAAGTTTGCACGATCATCAACGGGCGCCCCGCGTGCTCGTGTCCCTCCGGCTTCGATGTGCACCCGCTCACTCAGGTACGACTTGTTCAGAGGGATTACGGTAGATTACGGTATGATTTAGGTGTGCGGAGGAGAGCAATGCGACCCGAAGATCATCTCCACGTGTCCGCATCCCGAAATCTGCCAAAGGACTCCGTTCGGCAATTTCCGTTGTGTGTGTCCCAACGGAGAACAACGTCATCCGAAGACCGGCGCGTGCAGTGAGTTCCGCTCTCCATTCCTCTGTGCATTCGCGCTCTTATCTAGAATCCTCCATTCCTCCCACGTCGTCTAACGAAGACGAATGCGGAGGTCAAAACAATCGCTGCCCGGCCAACGAGAAATGTGAACGAAGTCGCTCCGGTGAATGGACGTGTCAGTGCTCGTAAGCGCGGTTATTCTCGACTGCAGGTCCTCAAAATCCGCAAATTTCAGGGCCGGATTCATTCGCAACACTGGCAGCGAGAAGTGTCAGCTTCCCGGGCAGTGCGATCCGTCGATTCCCGCGTCCTGCGACCTCAGAAAGAAGGAACAATGTCTTCCTGACCTCCGTTCACCCGGCACCTACACCTGCCAGTGTCCTCCTTCCTTCGCTCGTCATCCGGTCACTCAGATGTGCTGTAAGTTCCGTTCTTTGGCGGTGCAACGAGGAAAACTCGAATTTCAGTGATCAATGAGTGCTTGACTGGGCAACACGACTGCTCCCCGGATGCTCTGTGCACTGACACCGATGAAAGCTACCTTTGCGCTTGCAAGTACGGATTCGTCGACGAAAGTCCCGACCAAACGAACAAACCTGGCCGCGTTTGTCGACAACGTGAGTTCAACGTCATTGTTCTCCAGAACGCGATCAATTCCCCATTCCAGAAGTCAACGAATGCCTCGCGAACACCCACAACTGCTCGATCAACGCGCTCTGCATCGACCTCCCCGACGGATTCCTCTGCCGCTGCAAACCCGAATTCGTCGATTTCTCGCCGAATCCGCAGCAATTCGGCGGAGTGGATTGTCGCGCGTTGGTCGATGAATGCGCGAGTCCCTCACTGAACACGTGCCACCAGAACGCCATCTGCATCGACACGCGCGACAGCTACACGTGTCAGTGCAAGGAAGGATTCCTCGACCAGGACGATCTCCGCAACCCGGGACGCGACTGCCGCAAGGTGAATCAGATCTGCGAGAAGGGGAAACACGACTGCGACAAGAACGCGCGGTGCATCGAGCGCGGAGCGAACGATTACGAGTGCGTCTGCAACGCCGGATTCCTCGACAAGTCGCCTGACGGCGCGAAACCCGGAAGGAAATGCCTCGAAGGCGTCTGTTTCGATAAGACGAAGAACGATTGCCATCCGGCGGCTATTTGCACCGAAGTCACAGGCGGCGCCGGGTTCACCTGCAAGTGCCGCGACGGTTATGTCGAGCAGAATCCCGCGAAACCCGGACGAGAGTGCAAGGAGCTCGTGAACGAGTGTTTGGACTCCACACTCAACGACTGCGATCCTCTGGCCACCTGCCACGACAAGGAGGACGGATACACATGCAGTTGCCCGTTAGGATCGAAGGACGTTTCGTCCGACATCGCGAACAAACCAGGAAGAAAGTGTTTTGCCGTAAGTTCTCGCTGGCGTTCTAATTTATGGGTTACTGTAGCTGGTGAACGAGTGTCGCAACCCGCACCTCAACAACTGCTCGCGCTTCGCCGATTGCATCGACAAGGAAGAAGGCTACGAGTGCCGGTGCAAGGCTGAGTACAACGACAACGACCCGGCGCAGCCTGGAACTGACTGCAAATTCAGTGAGCGCGTTTCGTTGAATTTGTACCGTAATCCGTGGGATTTCAGTTATCAACGAGTGCGAGTCGCCCAACCTGAACGACTGCCACAAGCACGCAAAGTGCATCGACACGAAAGAAGGCTTCACATGCGAGTGCGAGGCGCTCTACACCGACGCGCTGCCCGAGAAGCCCGGACGCGACTGCCGCCGCAACGAATGCGACGATCCGAAGGTGAACGACTGCGACAAGAACGCCGATTGCATCGACACGGACGACGGCTTCGTCTGCCAATGCAAAGCGGGATTCTACGACGACGCCAGCGACCCAAAGAAGGCCGGACGCGAGTGCATCGCCCTGATCACCATCAAACCCCCAGGGTCCGCTGACGCGACGACGCTGAATCCGAATTTGTTCCCCTGCGGCAACACGCATTGCCACAAGGATCGCGACGAAGTTTGCATCGGCGGCGAGAACAAGTGCGGGTGCAGACCGAATCAGGGTCGCGAATTGGACTCCGACCCGTGCGTCGACGTCGAGAAGACGCCGATCGAGATTCGAATCGTGAGCCGCGGCCCCGATGACTTGGTCTACAGCTCTGAGTTCGGATCGCCGAACAAACCGAGCTACGTGGAGATCGTGGACACGTTCGGAAAGGGAATCAAGGGCGCCTATTGACAAGACGACCTCCGCTCCGCATTACGTCACCACAGAGATTGACTACATCACGAACCCGAAGGTCGAGAACCCTGGCTGGGACAAGGGACTTCCTCTTCAACGGCTCCGTCGTGTCGAAAGTGCCTTTGGAGAAGTGCAAATTCTGGCAGGAGCTCGTGGACGCGATCAAGGCGAACGGCAACAAACTGGGAGAGACGAATTTGGTCGTCGCGAGCGATGTGAACGAGTTGGATCCTTGCAAGTGAGTTCAATTCAGAGAATTCGGGATTCTAACGCGTTTCCTGTTTAGACCCGAGCCTCAGAAGGGAATCCCATGCGGAAGCAGCTTCTGCAACCCCGATCTCGGCGAGGAGTGCATCGCCGGTCGTCTTTGCGGATGTCCGAACGGTCAGAAGCGCGCGAACCCCGAAGACAAGTGCCGACAGGTGGAATCGTGGAATGTTCCCATCTACGTCATCCGAGAGGGCAACATTCCCTTCAAATTCGTTCCTTCCTTTGCGAATCCGCAGGACGACAACACGAAGAAGTACAGCAAGCAGTTTGAGAAGGGAATTAAGGAGAGCTACGCGGAGACCCCGTTGAAGAAGTCGTTTGTCACCGCGGAGGTCAACGAAATCGCCCGCCCGGATAGTCTGAACAAGGTAAGCGCTGAAAGCAGCCTGCTTGCGCACTAACTGGACGCTGATTTAGACGTGGGGCGACAAGGGGTTACTGTACAACTTCACCTCCTACTTCACGAAGGGAGGCGTGGCGGAGCCGCAGCAGGTGGTCGACGACTTGCACGAGTACATCATGAAGAAGAACAAATTCGAAGTGGGCAAAAGCAATTTGTACATCAACCCCGAACAGCCGAATCCCTTCTCCGCGTGCTTCAAGGCCGACTGCCATCGCGACGCGGTGTGCAAGGCGGACTGGGGCAGCGGCTACACGTGCGAGTGCCCGAAGGACTTCCGCGACCTCGATGCCGCGAACCCGGGTCACACGTGTGTCGCCATCCACGGCTACAACGAGTGCGAACGCCCCGAGGACAACGACTGCGCCCCAGAAGCTCGTTGCATCGACCTCGATTACCTCTACAAGTGCGAGTGCGAGAAGCCGTTCGTCAACGCCGCCGAGAAAGGCAGCACTCCGGGTTCCGTGTGTCGGCTGGATTACTGTAGCGATGTGCACTTTTGCCCCGCAAACACCACGTGCCGCAACGAAGAGGAACAGGCGTTCTGCGCGTGCAAACCCGGTTTTATGGATATCAGAAAGGCAGCGAATCGCGATCTTCTTGGACTCGGCGACGTCTTCTGCATGCGATCGACCGATGTGAACGAGTGCGCGCTAGGTCTGCACAACTGCAGTGCGGTCGCGATCTGCACTGACCTGAAAATCGGCTACACTTGCGCGTGTCCCGAAGGAAACACCGATGGAAACCCGGCGGAGCCCGGAAGAGTCTGCGCCGAAACGCTGTGCGGTCGCTGCCACGGCCACGGCGACTGCGTGCATCAGGCGGGATCCCAGAACGTCACGTGCCTCTGCGCCGAAGGCTACGTGGGAGAATTCTGCGCCGAAACGGCCTCGAGAGCCGGCGCGATCCTACTGACGCTCCTCGCACTCCTCTTCCTCCTCCTCACGCTCCTCTGCTGCCTCTACGCGTGTCTCCGCACGCGATGCTTCGGATGGGGACAAAAACGCATCGCCGACAGCACCATCATTGGAACGGACTCCGATTACGGTCAGATGACGATTCCTCGCGCTAAACTGAAGCCTCTGGAAGAGTATGGCGGTCACGAGAATCTCGCTGCTTGGGATGGCGCTTCGTTGTCGAGCGGATCGACGATCGAAGAGGTCGAGCGGAGAGTGACCACCGACGTGACGACGCGCGAAATCAGAACGACTACGGTAGATGGACACGCTGCAGGCCACGAGGAACGCAGTGCGACGGTCGGTTCAACCATTCCTTCTCCGCCATTTCATCGTCAATCGTTTCAGTATTCCGCCGTTCATCCGTCGGTCGAAAAGGAGGCCGAGCAGTACGCGACAATGTCCTCCGACCACTTCAGTCACGACGTCGTGGGCGCGTCGTCCCTCGCACAACAAGGCGATTCGTCGTTCTCGCAGCGAGGAGAATCGGCCTACGCGCAAGGTGGAGGGGGATCTGCGTATTCACAGCGCGCAGCAGGCGGCGCGATGGCGCAGTCCTCGGCACATCACTACGATCTGGATTCTGAATCGATCAGCGGTGAATCGGACGACGGAAACGCGACATTCGATCGCCATACGCGCGTGAACCGACAGCACGACTACTTCCCCGGACCCAACGGCGCCGTCGAGCGTCAGCGCAACGAGTTTGTCACCACAACGACCGCCAAGGAAACCAACTACTTCTGATGTCCTAATCTAAATTAATTATCAAATCGCCGCTTCTTTCGCCGTCGCCCGTTTGCTCAAATGTATCCCCACTGCCCCCGATTCACGATTAGATCACGGTTAGCCCAGATTTCTTGCCTTTCGAACAAAGAACAGCCGGTGTATATAGTATTTCACGTAAACTTCTGAGTGTTTCATTGAACGGTGCTTTATGAAAATACGCAAAGTGAATAAATTATAACTTTTCTGCTCCATCCGCTCATTCACTGACTGAGGCGTTGTACCAGTGGCAGCAACGCAAAGTCTCACGATTATAATTTTCAGGCGAGTCGCCCTCGATCCTCGTTCACTCCGAACCGCCTTCGTAAACTGAATCTTCATTTTCCAATTCGAACATCCCGCGCTGTGCGGAGGTGGACGCGCTCAGGCGTCACCGCAGTGATCGCCGCTTCACGATGGACTGCGCGCTGACCGTGGGATTCCACTTCATCGACGCGATCGAGGAGCTCCACACTCTGGGCTACCAGCACAGGTTCGTTCGCGTTCTGTACTGAGAGATGACGCGCTGTTTCCAGAGATATCAAAGCCGCGAATCTGGCGGTGGGCGTGGACGACCGCACGCAGTTCTACATCTTTGATTTCGGCCTCTGCCGCTCCTTCTGCGAAGAGAACGGAATGTTCCGCCGGCCGCGCAAGTCGGCGCCCTTCCGAGGCACAGTGCGCTACGCTCCGCTGGCGTGTCACATCCTCCGGGAGACGTGCCACAAAGACGACCTCGAGTCGTGGCTCTATTCGCAGATCGAATTCGCACGCGGAAGTCTTCCGTGGCGCGATCTCACCAGCATCATCGACGTGAGTTCTTGTTATCCGCAAACCTTATAATCCAATTCTTTCCAGGTTGGTCTGTTCAAGGATCGTTCACGTATTCACGGGCGGACATTCACAGCAAATTAGTTTTTCCAACGACTCTTCAATTAGAGTTTTCAAAGAAGTTTAAAAATACAGCGGGTTTTGCAATCGCATGTATCAAAGGCTACTGTTCTACAAAAGTCAGCTCAGCAGTTGATTCTACTGTGTGGCTTCCGTCTCCGTTTCTACGCAGTCGCACGCGCTGACCCTCGTGATCACACAGGCATCTAAATAATCTGCCTTACTGCGACAAGAGCGTCTTTGCAGAGCAGAGCATCGCGTACTCCGAACGCATCACCTTCAAGCCGGGAAACGAGTATTTGTTCTCAGTCGACAACTACGACAACATGGAGATACTCGGTAACAGAAGACAAGAAGCAGTTGTAAGCTGGTAAAAGTTTTCTCATTTTCACAACAAATTTAATTTATTCAATTAGAGTTTTCAAAGAATTTTAAAAATACAGCGAGTTTAGCAATCGCATGTATCAATGTTATGGGATGGAAAATCGTCGAGGGGCTCGCAGTAACAATCATAATTAAGGAAAGGAAGATCCATGATTACTGTTGTCGGTGGCTTTTCATCAGAGACACGAAGCGTTTTGTGTTTGTAGCTCATCGTGGACACTCCGAACGTAAACAAAGACCACGCTGAGTTACGATCTTGAGGAGCATCTCGATTATCTCCGTAGAAAGGAATTTCGTCGGCTGTTTCGTAGAACTTCTTGAGAGCTTCTGCGGCATCGCGTATTCTGTCCATCGTTTCTTTGCAGTTGTCGCACATTCCGTCTTTCAACATCGCATCCGCGTGACTTCCGTTTCCCACAATCATGATGTTTCTCATCGCTTTGCGATTCGCCCAGCAAACGCTGTTTCGGAGAACATCATAACAGCCAAACATGAAGAAGAGGGTGACTTCGTTCTCCGCGAGTCCTGCTTCCGGAGTCTGCAGGTCGTCCGCTTCGGGGGTTTCGATATCTAGCGAGTTCAGGTATTCCATCTCGAAAGGAGTCGCTCGGGGTTCTTGCGACGTCACAGAAACGTTGAAGTGCTTCTGCACGGCGAGGATCAACGCGAGTTCGTAGAGAGAACGTACACGGTCGTTGTTTGACCCCTTGAAACAATCCGCGAAAGTGCCGAGTCCAATGATCTTGATGCGCTTCAACGTTCTGCCGTCGAGGAGTTTCTGCAGATCGGCAAGGTAAGACGATATGAATCCATCTTGATCAATTCTCTTCTGGATTCTCCGAACATTCGCGTTAATATGGGCGAATTCGGTCATCTCTTCCAGGCGCTCGTCGTCAGATCCGCTTCTCTCCGCGTAGAACGGCATAATAATGTAGTCGTTGTGCATTATCTCTGGACCGGCCTCTTGAAAGTCCTTTTTCGGAATGAAGGCGATAATTGAGTCGTATTCGTCTTCATTTGTGTTGAAAAGTTTACTCTCGTTGAACGAATCTTCATCGATTGTCCTCGAAACCGCTATGAAAACCGTTTTCGAGAGGTTACTCCAGCGCTTCCGGAGCAACTCGTTCAACAAAAACGGGTTGCAGAAGGTCACCCAGCAGACCTCGACTTCGTCTTCCCCAAAGTCATCGGTGCTCGAGTCCAGAACGCCTTCCGCCGCTTCCGCATCGATTCCTCTCGCATTCAAGTAGAGCCTCTCTTCTTCCGACACCTCCGTTGCGTGGAAAACGCATTTCTGCGGCTTGAGGAACTCGTTGATCGACTTCAAAAGAACGATTTCCTCACTTCGATAGTCGACGACACTTCGCGTGCCTCTCGGCGCGGTGAACACGCTTCTGAATGCGCGGATTCGCCGACCTTCCATGAGCATCGAGAGTTCACCGCCGATTGCGTCAATCGGGTTCCCCGGTTTCAAGTCATGATTGAACTTGGAGAGATTCTTCAACAGCTCCGTTTCGGCGTTTTCCAGAGTGAGTTCGAAGGCTGAGAGTTGAACCATCTTTGCTTGTTTGCAGGAAATACGACGTCTTTTCGGCCTTAAATATGCAATTTAGCATCGCATTCTGCTGATAGCATCGCTTACGGACCCGGAAGGTCTGCCAGGTCTGCCAAATTCCAAAAGCAGCTTTCGATCCCTCGGGGTCTTGTGAAGTGTGGTGATGAAGAAACTGGTCAAGTCAATTCCGTTCGTTTCGGTGTAGTCGATCGCTGCGGGTTCGCGAGACATCGACGATGCGTTCGACGACAACCTGTGAGGAGCGGACGCGTTTGGAGCTTGACTGTCAGCGTCGCCGCTGATCGCGTTGCTTCCCGCCAATTCCTTCTTGCCACCTGCATCCTATGAACAACAAAATTCATTACTGTATTGGGTGTCACTGCGCAAACCAGGGATGACGGTTGTTGTTCCACAGGCAACATAGTCAAGGAAACCAACTACTTCTGATGTCCTAATCGAAATTAATTATGTGTGCCGCTGTTTGGTCCAGACTGCTGAACTGGTGTAGGAGCAGGCAGATGAGAATTACTCAGCAGGGGCTGATGAGGTAACGGAGCCAATGGTGGCGGAAGATTCGGCACAAGCGGATCATTCTGAAACACCAAGAAGTTGAATTACGATTTACGTAAAAGCGCGGAAGTACTATTCGCAGAATCGAGACATTTCCAAGTTTTATTGATAAAACGAGCTAGAAGCACTACAAAGATGAGCAAAAGCTCAGTAAAGATGAGCTAAAAGCTCTACAGAATCTACGCGAACGAAACAAATAATGAAAAGAAACAAATAATGAAAAGAAACAAATAATGAAAAGAAACAAATAATGAAGAGAAACAAATAATGAAAAGAAACAAATAATGAAAAGAAAAAATATGTACACTAATTACAATTGGCGCAGCGGAACCATCACCAGGGCGCATCGAAGGACTTCTGGGCGCATGCAGGCTTTTTCTTTTCGTTTGGTCGCCAGATTGAGCGCATCAGAAGAGACAGAAGGCCGATTTCTTCCTTCTCAGCGTTCTCAACCTCAACTGGACTCTGTGTGTTATCATCAACAGGAGGGGAAGCTTCATAGAAGGGGTAGCGCCAGACGGAGTCTTCGTCCACATCCATAGGAGAGGTGCCATCTGCGTCCTCTTCGTCGACCTCCATAGGAGACGAGTCATCGGTGAACCAGACGGTTTCATCCACCTCCATGGGGCACGAGAAGTCAGTGTCCGGGAAGCTTTCTTTGATCTCAACCGCAACTGGATTCTTGTGGCAATCGACAGAAGGGAAGGCAAGGCTGGGGAAGCATTGTTGGTCCATGGTGGCGCAGAGAGCAGCAGGGACGCGCGAAAGGCGGCTGGCGAGAGAGAGCATCTTCGGTTTGCAATCGAATTCGAAAGTGAATAGCGACGGCCGAGGGCAACGATGAATCGTTTTAGGCGAGGAAGCGTTTGCAGAAAATGTACTGTGTTGTTTGTGGGTCCCGAATGGAAAATTCAAATTTGAAACGTCATTTGAATGTTTCACTGCGAATAGCGCGGTTGCTTTTCGCTGTTTTCTCTACCAACATGGAGCATTGCCCGGTCAGTCGTCATGTGTAGAATCCGCATCCATCGCTCGACCGCTTCCGACAGGATTTACAGCTGAAAAAGCGTTGAAAGGCGCTCTGTCGTTGTAGAGCTCGATCGCCGTATGTCGTCTCGTACTTCTTGCGTCACAGGCGACCGAGTTGTGTTACGTGCAAATCCACGCGCAAAAACAGCTTTCTCGTTGCGAAATCGGCAGTTTTTGGTGCAAATGTACTCATTATCAGCTTCCGTGTGACTGCGCTCCCGAAATATCACATTTCGGTGTTTGGTGCTTTCGAAGAATAGTTTTCTTCTTCGTTTCCAGCGTGCCGCCGCTGTCTCCCTCTCACGTGAGCTTGTGTGCTCGCGCCAGGCAACCATTCGGCACTCGCGCATTCTGCCGACTTGACGCAAAAATAATCTACGAACGAGGCGAAATCCGCGGACCGAAGCTCCGAACACGTTCAAAATGTTAGTCTGCAGAGTCGATCTTTTTGCGTGCATGTTTTCTTTGGCGGACAGCTGTTCTCAATCCCGGGATCACCTCCTTCTTTTGCGCAAGGAAACGCCGACGGACCCGGAGAACCTCGTGTGCATCTCTTGCACTTTGCTCTTTTATATCATTACGTTAATTTATTTGCGTCATCGAATGCACTCTTGCTAACGGAACACTTATTTGCAGATACTTGTTGGCCTCATTTGGCGCTGACTGCTCAAACTGGCATCCTCAAGAGATCGTCCCCCTTTGATCAATTGTTGTCTTCATCATCTGTTTCCGTCTGATTTCGTCCAACGATGAATGTTTTACCTTCTAACGGCGACACGAACGGCTTTGAACGGTCTTCGCCGCCTTCGTTCCTCCCCGAACGCAATGGAAGCGTCTCAAGCGACAACGGTAACGGAACGAGCGATACACCACCTTCCTCTAGTCGGAAGCGCACCGGGTCGTCTTGCAACTCGGGAACAGCAGAGAAGCGAGTAGCGACGAAGGTCTGTCGTATCTGCGGCGTCAAAGCATTCAGCTGCAACTTTAATGTGGTCACTTGCGAATCATGCAAAGCTTTTTCCGTAGAAACGCTCTTAAAGAAAAGGTAAATTGCTCACATGGATTCAATACCTAAGTATAGAAGGTGGATTTGCAGGAGATACGATGTCCCTTCAACCAGAACTGCGACATTCACGAAGGTGCTGTCAGTACTGCCGACTGACGAAGTGCTTCAATGTAAGTCGACTATATGGGCTTTCTGTAGAAAACTTCAGTTTAGGAAGGCATGAAGAAAGAGTGGATAATGAGTGACGAGGCACATTTGGAGAAGAAGAAACGAGTTCAGGACAACCGCGACCGTCGTATGGCGGAAGCAAAGGTCCGCGAGGGATCACGACGTCAACAGGCAAATGGCGAAGTGGAATGCAATGGCGAGAATCCGAACGTCGCGTCCGAGAATGTACCACCGCAACAGATTCTCTTCACGAAGAAGCTTCAGTGCCGATGGATACCTCTCCATCCATGGTTCCGTCTCACTCCTTCTATCCATCAGTTGCCGTTACAGCTCCCTCGATTCCTCAAGTCTCTAGTCCTCAACACTCCATCCACATCAATCCTACCATCGGGAACGCGACGCCTCTTCTCCCATCCAGCATAATTCCTACGGTTCCGGTGGTACCTCAAGCAATTCCCTTCATCCAAGTTCCACCGCAAATGTACGTCTTCATTTATGAGCGAATGAAAAAAAGAATTTTCAGAATCAACGAGACGCTCGCCTCGGTGAACGTTCCCGACATGAACATTAATGGGGCGCTATCAAATTCCATGTCCGCTTCGATAGGAATGACCCCTTTAAACACAGAATCTCATGGTAATTTTTATTTTCCGTTATAAATCTGAAATCCAATAATTCAGTGCAAACGCTGCTTGCTCAGTCGGTTCAAGCTGCAGTAACTCCTCCGCTAGCACAAGCGTTGGTGAATCCGGAGCTCGCCGTTGTGCAACAAGCTCAGGTGCAACTCAGCGAGCTCGCACAAGTGGCGATTGCTCAGCAACAGCAGCTAGCTGCCGTAGCAGTTCAGCAGCAACTTGCAGCTGTCGCTGGACCCACGGTCTCTTCAAATGTTTCGCGGAAAGACATGATTGTACCTCGCGATTTGCTACAAAACTTTGTCAGAACTATACGAATGTGCAATCAAAGCCCGCCGAAAAGAAGGACAGCAGTCCACCGCCACCATCCGAAGCGCCTGTCAAGTGCGAGTGCAAGTGCCGCTGCGGTCGTTTTCCAGGCGAAACTTTTTGCACCGAGAGCCATGTGCAATGTGTGCGATGGCTTTGGTTCACTGTCGAGAAAATCGTGTATTTTTTGCTGAACCACAGCCAAAAGGAGGCGCGCTTATCTCATCTTGGAATCTTCAACACGAACCGCGAATCAACCATCATTACGAAGTCTATCGGTTGCGGGAGCCGTTTTAGATTGGAAACTGATTTGTTATTGTTGCTGTTGCTATTTCCAGGGTGCTGAAGTAGTAACGTTCAGTCTAAATTTTACAATTGGTTGCGTTATTTTGGTAACTTGAGCATCTCAGAAGTTGTGCTTAACTGATATTTAGACGGATAGGTCCTGCGAAAGCTTTTCGGGTGCGCTGCCCACTGATGTTGTCGTTGTGGAGCAGTCGCTGTCGAGTGCATTCGCGATTGATCCGTCGCGCAATGCGTTCTCCTACTCGTGAGAGGAATCGTTTGAACCGCCTTCGTAAACTGAATCTCCATTTTCCAGTTCGAAATCGACATCCCGCGCGCTCTTCGGGCTCCTCGAACGAATTTCAAATGGAGCGAGCGAGCGGTGTCAGTGGCATTCCGCTCGCCCAATTCTCAATCAGCTTCTCCATCATCGAAGTGAATTTTCGTCACTCACGACATTTTCGTAATTTCTTGCGTTCGTTTTGTCTTATGCGCGTGTCGCCGGTTGCGGGAGTCGTTTAGATTGTTTGTTATTGTTCCTGCTATTTCCAGGTTGCTGAAGTAGTAACATCCAGTCTAAATTTTACACTTGGTTGCGTTATTTTGGTTTTTTTTTTTTTTGTGAATTTTCGTCACTGGCGACATTTTCGTAATTTCTTGCATTGGGATGCGTTCGTTTTCTGTCGTATGCGCGTGTCGCTCGGGTGTCCGGTATTTAACCTCGTTCAATCGTTTTACTCCATCGCGTGTTCATCAGTTCCCTTTTCACATTTAATTTATTTCAGGAAGGCAACCGAAGATGTCCGACGTTAGCGACAACGAGTCCACCGCCTCCGGCTCCAGCGCCTCCGATTCCAGCGCTTCAGGCTCCGCCGTCGAGCAATCCAACGAAGTCTCTTCGGGGGAAACCCCTGCGGCAGCTCGTGTGGCAACTCCGATGGACACTCCGATGGACACTCCAGTGACTTCCAAGCCATCGTCTTCCGGGAAGAACTCCAAATCCAAGAAGGAATCGTTGCCGAAAAGCTGGAAGATGGAGCCGGTCATCGCGAAGAAGCGCAAGAAGAGCCGCAAGGAGACATACAACACTTACATCTTCAAGGTGCTCAAATCGGTTCATCCCGGAATCGGAATCTCGTCGAGGGCGATGGTCATCATGAACTCTATCGCTGTGGACTACTTCCAACGCCTGGCCATGGAGGCCTCAAAACTTGCCGATATGACGAAACGATCGACCATCTCAGCAAGCGAGATGCAGACGGCGACGCGACTCCTTCTTCCTGGTGAACTGGCCAAACACGCTGTATCCGAGGGCGCAAAGGCTGTGAAATTGTACCATGAAGCGACCAAAAAAAGTGTTTGACCCAATTCTTTTTCTTCTATATCCCATGATCTCTGTGAGTTGTAAATTCAATTGCTCGATAAAATCTTTGTAACTTTGAATTAATCCTTTGTGTGCGTGTCACGAGCAGCGTTCATGCGCGTTCTTATAACTATATGATTTAGTTGCTTAGTTTTCGTTGTATGGAGCTCCGCTCTCGAACGGAACCGTTGCGAACGGTGGGGTGTTTTTTATATTTATGTTTCAACAAATGGGCGACTTGTATAATTCAACTATTCATATTCATACGAACGCGCAGGAAAAATTCTCTGGAAACTGTTTTGATCCTGGTTGCTCGAAACTGCTTCAAATTCGCTCTACCATGCAAATATTATGTTCTCCGATTTTTTCAGATATGACGTTGGCCAAGTTCAACTTGACGATCTTGCCGCGCTGTGTGGCTCTCTCACACGCAGCTGCTATTTCAACATCGGCTCCCATGAGTAAGAATGAAGCAGGCAAATTTAGAGTTTGTTTCCTCTATGTTGCATATTTAATATGAGCACCAATTTAGTCGACCATCAATCGAACGCAAATGCTGACCTATGAGATGGCTCAGAAGCCTCATCACATCGGAGTGCGAAAGGCTTGGCTCAGTTGGCATTCGCAGAACCTGGAAGAGTTCCGACAAACTCAGCCGTATCAAGTGGCACAGGACGAGCTCATTCGACGATTTGTTCGTGGTTTCTTCCCCAGAAATGTCACGATTAGCGGTAACGAGGTTGGTTTTTTCGTGTAATTCTACGTCGCTTGAGTTTCCGGACGTCTGCGCACTACTGGGTGTTTCAATGACTGCAGAGAAAGAACCTCATCTCTTCCGCGTGCACAAATGAATATCCATTTTGTATTTCAGATCGTCATTAAACGACGGGCAAATGCAGTGTACGTTGCTGGCTTCCTGCAACATTCTCGTTATCTCGACATTCGCAAGATTTACTGGATGTTCGGATTCGCGGAAGAGTTCCTGTCGCTGTTGTTGAAGCAACCGGTGAAGCTAGAAATGCAGTTTGTAGAAAACGAGGCTACATTAGCCTACAATTACATTTAGTTTTGATTTAGTCTTGTTTGTTTATTGTTTTCCTTATCGTTCGTTATTAAATCTTTTTCGGGTTTTCTTCGAGTGGTCGTTTCGGAAATATTGTACGGCGTGAGGACACGTGGATTTATTTGTACGATTGTGGCCCAACGGTTTGGAAGCCTTTCGGGCTGCGCAACGAGAAGTGATCCTAACGCGGCGCGCCTGATCTTTGAAGATCTACAGAGAGGCGAGATGTTTTCAGTCGCCTGCGCGACCTCCGCTGTCGTCCTTTGATCTCTGAAACTCTGCGCTGTGCATCGACAGGATCATGTATTCATCTGTTTCAGACGCCACAATAATGGAAGACGAAGAGTACAAACTACCAGCGGACACTCTGGCGATTTTGACCGACTTTTTGAACGAAAAGAAGAGCGAAGAGGAAGCGGAGGTGCCCGAGAAGGTTAGCGAGGACTGGCAGCTGAGTCAGTTCTGGTATTCCGATGAGACTTCGCAGAGGCTAGCGAAGGAATGTGTCGCCGCGCTTGGGCCGGAGGGAGGTCAGATGGCGTGCGTTTCGTGTCCGACGCTCGTCAGCGAATTGGTGAAGATGGAGGTTAGTTCGGTCGCGGTGATTCTCGCATGAATGCGCGTGCTTTTCAGTGTAGGAGGTGAAAAACGGGACTGTGAAAGTGATACTGTTCGAGTTTGATGATCGATTCGGAGCCAAATATCCCGACCTGTTTCACAAGTACGACTATCGCAATCCGCATGCGGTTGAGGAGAAGTTCCGAGCTTGTTTTGATCTGATTATCGCCGATCCTCCATTTTTGTCGGATGGTAACAAGAACTGAGAATTTCAATCGAAATTCATGTGACTTTCAGAATGTCTTGTGAAAACCGCGCAGACGTTGCGAATCCTGTCGAAGTCCGAACAGACGCGTCTTCTTATTTGCACTGGTGCCATTATGGAAGATTTGGTAAGCATCTATTTTATTTCCTGAGAGTTGATTGATCTTGATCGACTCTAATTGCGTAGCACAGATTTCGGAGTAGTTTTTAGCCACAACAATTCTTGCGTGTTTAATCGATTTGAAATTGTTTTAGGCGAGGCGTCTGCTGAATGCGAAGCGAACAGGATTCGAACCGAAACACGCAAACAATCTGGCTAATGATTTCGCATGTTTTGCCAATTACGAGACGACTACTCTTCTGTGATAGAGTTGCGGGTTGTTGATGTTCCAGCGTTTTGTTATTTGTTTCATTGTTGTTGTGTTTGATAAAGATTTACGGAATGCAATATCACCTTCTGAGGTGTTATTCGAGCAAAGGTTATGCAACCGATTCGCGTTACCTTAGACTATTGCATACTTGTGACTAGCTACAAGTGTCGTATTTTAGTCCTTTGCCGACGTTTGCTTCGATTTATTTTACGTTGGCTGACCTCACAGCATCAAATTAAAATGGCCCCTCAGGGCCAGGGAATGCTCTGGTCCGAGATTCTTTGTTGTCCACTATGTAGCCAGGTAATTCAATCATTGTGTAATGGTTTGAAGCGTCGATTGTGGTTATAGTTGTTCTCCGCTCGACATCTCCCCATTAATCTCGCATGTGGACACGCCCTCTGCAAACCATGCCTCGAGGGCGACAAAGCGGCAACATGTCCCTACGACGAGGTTCGCTACGCGATTCGTTGGAAAATGTAATCCGATGGTTTTAGACTGTCATGTCCATGCCGGTGAACAAGTATCCCGTGAACGTAGCTCTTCTCAAGATTCTGAAGGTTGAAATTCCACGACACCCGAATACCGTCCGTGATCGCGAAAATATCGCCCCACTCGAGGATCTCCTCTGCAGAATCTCAAGCTACTTGTCGAGAGCAGATTCGGAGAGAGGCGGCAGCGTTTACAGCGAACACCTGAGTCGACCCGTTCAGCGGAAACTTGTGTTTTTGCTGAGTTTTCAATTGCTCGAACGAGAGGGACGTTTGCGGGCGATGAAGTCGTGCCGCTCGATCGCTGACCGCATTCTCACCGAAATCGTCATGTCCTATCAAAGCCCCGCGCACACGTGCACAATGCTGTGGTCAGCGGTGAGAGCTAGAGGATGTCAATTCCTTGGCCCAGGTATGCTGTTTCATCTCGGCACCTCTGAGTTCACCTTTCGTGTTCAGCCATGCAAGAAGATGTTCTCCGTCTCATTCTTCTCACGCTTTCGAAGGGCGAACACATCGCGCGGAAAACTTTGGTTCTGTACATCGTTCAAACTCTCAGCGATGACTATCCTCAAGTTTCAAAGACTTGCGTCGGTCACGTGGTGCAGCTGCTGTATCGCGCCAGCTGCTTCAACGTGTTCAAACGGGACGGCGAATCTTCGTTGATGCAATTGAAGGAAGAATTCCGCGATTATGACGCTCTGCGGCGCGAGCACGACGCGCAGATCGTGCAGATTGCAGTCGAAGCTGGTCTTCGAATCTCTCCAGATCAGTGGTCTTCTCTGTTGTACGGCGATGCGCACTACCGCTCCCACATGCAGTCGATCATCGACAAGCAGCACGCCTCCCATGGACACACGTTTCTGTATCCCCTCACCGAGCTGGACGATATCGTGGATCTTCATCCTGGCGATGCGGGTATTCTCAACGGCATGCGGGAGAACTTTGCAGCGTTGGAGTCTCTCGATAGCGCCATTCACGGTAGACAATCGATGAGCACGCTTCCTATTTAACTGGGCTCTTCAGATCCACCGTGGGAAATGCTGGAGTATGCGTTCTCGTCCTTGCGAGACCTGATCGACAGGCACGTGATCTTTATGCGAAAGAGAACTGCTGAACGAGCAAACGGAACCTCTTTCCATGGACGCCGAGAGCGCGAGGACTACGCTAAGGCGCAACCCTCTCCTCAGACGCGAAAGTACAAAACCCAGGCTTGCAAGTAAGTGCAGTTGGCCAAGAATTGGTTATTAGAAGGTGCTGCTTTCTAGAATTGTGATGTCGGGCAAACCGTGCCCGAGGGGTGATCGTTGCAACTTTGCTCATGACGTGTTGGAGCTTCGAGAACAGGACGCTCCCGAGAGCAACAGCCGACGACCATCGCAGCAGCCTCCTCCTGCAACGATGGGAGCTGCTCAGCCACAGAGAAACTATAGTGCGTCTTCTTCCGGGCCGGGGGGATCTTCTGCTGTGGCTCAGCCGTTGTCTTCGTTCACTCCTCCTCACCACAACAACAACGCCAACAATCGACCGCCTGGTGAGTGCTCCTAAAGGATGGGTTGTTGTTAACACACGTTTTTCAGCTGATCCGATCCATATGCAACCTGCGCATGTGCAGCCGGTACCCAAGCAGACCCTCCATAGTCGTCCTCCGCTACCCCAACCTTTACTTCCACCGACTGCCCATGCTCCAGCGGTTGTTCCTATTGTACCATTGCTAATTCCAGGCGCACAGGGGCTTCCGGAATTGATGCCCACTCCTGTAATCCCACCTGTGCCGATGGTGACCGAACCTCTCAGAGACGGTGTTCTTTCGCAGCCCCAACCGCCCTTTGTCATGGTAATTTGCGTTCCTAGAAATTGAATTGAATCAATCATTTAGATTGCACCGCAGCCAGCACCGCAAACCGTCGTAGGTCCTCTGTGGCCCACTGCTGCTCAAGCCCACCATCATCAAATGCAGGGACCTAGCACGGTTACCATACGTCAAGTGGTTCCAGTCATTGCTGGTCCACCTCCCAATGCTCCACCACAGGCATGGATGCAACCATGGTATTGCAGACCTGCAGGCCAAATGCAAAACTGTCCGACTGCGAATTTCAGCAATGCGAGTCCCTTTCCCATTGCACGGAATCCTCCCGGTTGTCCACCACCACTGGGAGTCGTGCATCCATCCAATGGCTCCGTGCCTTTTCGTTACGAAGGCTCTGACGGGGTCACGTATTTCGAAGACTCGTTTAATCAGACATTCCCGGCGGGGCCCATTCCAGTAGCTCCAGCCTTTATGCCTCGCTACTCGTACGTACAGCAGTCGCAGCCTGCTGCTCCGTACTGCGTGGAACGGATCAGCGAAGTTCCCCAGTCGACTTCCAACTCGTCTTCTAGCAAAAGTCATTGGGAGTCGTCGGAAGAGCAGCTTCATATTCGGCGAAGTGTGATTATGACGTGAGTTGCATGTCGTTTACAAACTTCTCAACGTCTCTTCAGGCATCTGGGAAAGTCTGGCTTGTCGTACTCGAACATCTACGACGACGCTGGTGATGGCGACGACGAAGACTCCAAACAGTGAGAGAGATTGTGATGTCAGTGCTCACAAATAAAGTCTTGTAGACACGTATCCTACACTGTAGCAAACGCAGTTTTCGATGAAGAGAAAGACGGCCACAACGGGGCAATCTCCAAGAATCTCGAACTTCCTCCGATTCCTCTGCGATACAACAGTTTGATGACCACCACCACCGCTCAGTCGCTCACGCAAGTGTACGTCGATCGCCCTACTTCTTCAGCTTTAAGACTTGTCGGTTCATTTCAGGGCGAACTCATACGTTACAATTCCGGCTCCTTCGTCCGTTCGCACGATGTGTCCCACGACATTTGTGCGAGGGGTTACCGCTCCTCCCGCTACCGTACAAGCAGACTGTAGCCGCATGAAAGTGAAGGACACCATCAATCAACCACTGCCCACTCCAATGATTCAGTACTTCCAGATGCGTAAGTCTTTGATTTCCCGCAGTTTGTGAATTGCTCGTTCCAGAACCAGTTCACGGGGTTCTGGATCCCGGGCATCTGGCCGAGAGACTACCTGCGGTGATCCGCCCACTCACTCCGACTCCCAGTGATCCCCAGAACGTTGTCTCCTCCACCATCGACAAGATCGTCGATGTGCGCGAGCGAATCCACGACGTTCACATGAACGGCGGTCTGACTTCAGCCGCAGAGAAGCAGCAGCTCGACGTTGAGCTGAACATCGTCAGCCGCGGAATCCAGTCGCTCGACCGCCAGACGAAGCAGGTCTGTCTGCTGAAGGAGTTGAAGGCGGTTGACGAGAGGATCGAGAACTTCAACATTAACGCATAAGCTGGTGACTGATTCTCCCTCGAGGATGTTCCCTCCGATCTATTCTTCAGATCGACCTATTTATGCACCTCCTATTTCTACATTTCAGTGATTTTTGTATCTTTTGTATATAGCACCTGCAGCTTCTTAACGGATGGCATCCATCCGAACGTCTCCCTCACCCCACAGAGTTTATTCTATTTTATGTTTATAGTTTATACGACTCCCCTTTGCTTTTAAGTTCTTCAATTGGGTAATAATTGTAAGTTTGAGACTCGTTGTCGTAGCCGATAAATTGTAACTGACGTGCGCACCTCTCCGCGCCTTAGGGACGCGTCACCTAAACGACATGAGTGGTCAGCATTGTGCGAACGTACAGTTGACACGCGCCTACGCATC
Source organism: Steinernema feltiae (assembly GCA_007213375.1). Lineage (NCBI taxonomy): Eukaryota > Metazoa > Nematoda > Chromadorea > Rhabditida > Steinernematidae > Steinernema > Steinernema feltiae. Next base: position 167,931 of record MQUG01003258.1, read on the forward strand.
CGGGCGGACGTGAATCGCGTGAATCACCTCGGGAATGTCAAAAGCCAAAGGCGAATCATGGATTCCCTGATTGATCATCGCTCGAGGTGTGCAACGGCTGCGACCACGGCGATCGGATGGTTCAGGCGGGAGTCCATTGTTTGCTCTTCTCCCTCAGCTTCTCGTGTCCGCGCGGTGGTCACATTGGGAGCACCTGAAACCGAGTGAAACACCAGTCGCGGCTGGCGGGAGGCGAAGACGCTGTTTGCTCTTCGAGGGGCGCTGATTAGCGCGACGACCGAAGGAGAATATTTGTATTGTTGGTCGTCGTTCGCGGGACGACGCGCGGCGCTTTCGCAGAGAACGCGCGTAGAAACGCGGTGCTTCGATGGTTCCGCCGCTTCCAAATCGATCTGTATAGTCACGGCCCGCGGTGCTTATCGGGACTCGCTTATCGTCGTCGCCGCCGCCGCCTCGAGCGCTGTTGAGTAATCAATCTTTAGTTTTAGAGAAGATCGCGTGGAAGCGAAAGAAGCGGAGAAGACGCGCAAAGTGGCGAAGAGCGATGCGAGAAGAGCGCTTCTGTCCACTTCTGAGTAACGGCTGATTTCTGATCTGATTTGGTCGCTTTCTTCCTCATCTAATCCCGGCGATGCCGTGCAATCCGTGCGGATGTTGGCGGATCAAGGACGGCGCCATGTCGGTCGCCATCTGGTCGGCGGTGAGTTGGTTATAGTTTAAGGGTTTAATGGGAATTTCTACTTTTGGTGTCTGTCTTAAGTCATTTGAGAAGCTTGAATATAGACGCCCGGTTAGCTCAGTCGGTAGAGCACCAGACTCTTAATCTGGCTGTCGCGGGTTCGAGCCCCGCATCGGGCTAATTTTTTTTGTATTTTTACAAGATCTGGTTCTGTTCATATTCACTACAAAATCTTTCTCCAGGTGTACGGTATAGCGTCGATGGTTCTGTTCGGCTGGCAGATGAGCGTCCTGAGCAACTGCCGCCACGTGACGATGGCCCAATCGAATCTCATGTGCGAGTACTGGTGTCCCTGTGTCGGAGCCTCCACAGCACGCACGAGTGCTCTCGTCGAGGGTAAACGATTTTCAACTCAAAAACAACTCCAAACAGCCCGTGACCGCGCCACTGCCAGCCGAACAAGCCACCGAAGCGCCGCCACCACCGTTGAGGCGTCTTCAACTGGTAAAAGTCGCTCTTTCAGATCTTCTGCTTCTTCCAGTTTGGCATTTTCGGTTGGCAGATGGCGGCGATCAAGTACGAGAAAGACCGCGCGGCGAACACCCTCCTCCCCGACTATAACACCTACGGACGCTTCGAGGTCAATCAGTACTACGAGAGCTTCTTTCAGACGCGCCAGGAACGATTCTACATCGGTTCGTCCTCGTTCTCGGCCTTAGGTTACTGCGGATTCGCACTTGTAGGCGAGCACAAAGCGTGTTATGAGTCAGTATTTGCGTTTTACGCGCGCGCGCGACGAAATCCGAACGAACGCGAAGTCATGTTTGCGTTGCGTTGAGAAAACAAACATTGTCCCTCTCGCAAGAGGGCAATGTTGACAGCCTGATAGGCATGCGCGCGCATGTAGGTCGAAAAAGGCGAAAAGAAGGTGAAATTGTGGATTTGAATTGATAGCGCCCTGGCAGAGAGAGAGAGAGAGACGTGGAAGCTAATTGCGGCGGTTCTGTCGAGTAGAATTCTCTCGATCGCAACATTTGCGTCGGCGCGATCACATTACAAAGCAAACAGACGCCGATTGACCACACTGACCACACACAACGAGCAAATCGAAAATTCCAAGGACGATCACACGACTACAGTACCCTCAAGAGCTTTTCAGGTTTGTTCGTAATCCAAGTGATCTGCCTGATCGTCTCTTTCTTCCTTCTTTTCGCTTCGTTCACCCTCATGTGGGGAGTTCACACGGTAAACTCACTGGGTCCCGCGAGGAATTCCCTGATTCATCAATTATTCAGAAGTCAAGATTCATGATTTGGCCATGGTTCCCCTGCATGATCGCATCGATCGTCATGTCCATGGCCTACTGCATCATGTGGTGGACGGGTGACGTGCGAGATTACTGGTTGGCGCTCACGATTTTGGAGACCATCGGCGTCTTCATCAACGTAAGGCGTTTTGTGGCGGGAGCTTGACGTGACCGAACTATTTAGATTTACTGCTTTGTGGTGATTCTCATGTATTACCGCTACATGGACATGGAACTCGATTACTTCCGCAAGCAGCTCTACCCCCCGAAGGATCGCTACCACCCCGACACAACGAAGGACACGAGTGCAACATTCCACGGAGGACCGCCGCAAGGTAATCAGGGACCGCGCTGTGAGACTAATTTTCATCTGGTCATTTTCAGCCTTTAACTACGGCCACGAACAGCGTTACCCGCCGCACTACGAAGACCACCGACGCTTCGCCACCTACGACCACGAACCGATGCCGGCGAAACTCCCTACCGTAACCCAGGGAGTAGGAGGTGAGGATGATTGGATCACGCACTGGGTCAAAGACTCACAACGCATCGGTCAGTCCTTCTTCCGCACGAATCTTCTTTCCTATTAACTCGTTCTTCCATTTAACATCAAATTCTTCATTCGGGTTACGGTAACTATTTACAGTTCCAGGTCTCGTCGAGACGAACAGCGAGCCGATCTCCCCAACCGGTTTGGAGCCTCCGGCGGCGTTGCTGCAGCACGCGAGGTCCGTTCCGTCGATGTACCCCGAGGAGAGTCAGGACAGATTCCGTAAACATCATCACAGGTACGCTACGAGCGTTCAGGGAGCCTGGATTACGGTATCTTTGCAGAACGAGTTCGCGAAGAAGCGGCAAACGACGTTCGCGGTCGCGGCATCGATCGTCGTCGCGTCACCGGCACGATTCGCGCGATTTCTCGTCGGAAAGCGTTTCGGACTCCGCTTTCACGGATTCGACGCGCCACACACGACGGCGGCACCGCAGTCGTGAGCGCGACCGCTACACCGACTACTCGGGCACCGAGATCAGCGACGGAACGACGGAATGCTCGCGGAGACACCGCAAACATCGCCATCGACGAGATAAGGAGCGGAAAAAGGGTCCGCGGCAGGTGAAGAGTCGATCTGGGAGGGAGAGAGACCGGGAGCGAGCGTGGGTTACGGTATTTGCAGCTGGTTTCATGGCAGGGCGCTTTCAGGAACACATCTCTCGACACAACGGTCGACCAGTACGGCGAACAGCAGCACCAGGGACTCTCCTTCCCTCAGAACATCATAATTCCGCCCTCCGGTGGAATCATGGGTCCTGACGGGAAACTGCAACCGCAAACCGTCGGGGTGAGTTGAAAGCAGCTGCGAGTTTTACCGATTGAGCCGCTGCAGATCAACCACAAAATCACGATTTCGTACGACCAAGACGACCCTCCGCCGCTGCCACCACGGATTGGGCGCCCCGCCGACACCTCGACGCTCCGCAACCCAGCGAGGGCGACATCCACTCTTCCCCATCAGCCAATTTCGATCACGTCGAATGTGTAGAGAGTACTGTACATACAACACGCAAAATTGTAAATAATGACAAAGGAGAACAGAGTTGCTTTGCGGACGACGAAAGTTGCTTTGAACGGCATTCATCAGTCGTTCTCGTCGAATCTTCACCGCTTGGAATGTAACCAGGTTTGCTTCGAGTGCGAAGAGCGCCGGTTACCTTTACCAACTCAATTCGGATTAGAATAAACGCCTGTTCTGTGCGCATTCGCGTGCGAACGGAATGCAAAGAGTGAAATCAGAGAATTTTATTGAATTTTCATCGAAACTACGAGTACTTTGCAAGAGCTTCCTTGTAGGCGGTGGGAATGACGCGGTCGGCTGCGCTGGGATTCAGGTACTCGAGGAAGAGGTCGGCGAAGCGGCCGAAAGAGCCCCAGATGCGTTCCTCGAAGATTCCCTCGCAGAAGGCGCCGAACTGCGGATCCTTGACGTGAGTGTCGCGCCACGGGATGTCGCCGGCGGTGGCGAAGACGATCGTGAGGGCGGCGCCCCAGATGTCGCCGTGGTCGGCGCGGAAGGCGCCGTGGGAGTAGAACTCTGGCGGCACGAATCCCGGAGTGCCGGAGAACTGGCGGAAGACGGGAATTTCGGTTTTGTGCACCACGGAGAGACCGAAGTCGGCGATGCGGACGTGCGAGTCCGAGTCCATCAGGATGTTCTGCGGCTTGATGTCGCGGTGGAAGACGCCGCGGGCGTGCAGGAAGGCGATTCCGTCCAGGATCTGCTCGAAGAGGAGCCAGCTGTGGCCCACCGGCAGCCGCTCCTCGTCGGTCGAGAGCACGAGGTGCTCGAGGGAGCCGAGCGGCGCCAGGGCGAAGAAGAGGAGCGCGTTCTCCGCGGTCTTCAGGAATCCGCGGAACGCGATGACGTGCGCGTGCGGCTCTCGGCGCAGAGCCGCCAGGACCTTCAGCTCGGCGTCGATCGGCTGCCGCGTCCTCCTTCGAGTCGTTCTTGATGACTTTGACCGCGAGCATCGGTCGCTCCGGTGTCCGCCTTGTAGACGCTTCCGAAGGATCCGTTGCCGAGCCGCGAGAGCATGCGGAGAGGTCCTCGGGGAGTGGCGATGGCGGCGCCAACGAAGTCAGCAGACATGATTCGACTTGTTTTTGCAGTTTTGTTGCCAGGTTGCCTGCAGCAGCGCGCTTATATGCACGCGACCGCATTGCTTGCAGTTCTACGCATTGCTTCGTGTGTGGCGGTCATGGGTGTGTTCGAAAGCAATGCAGTGGTGAAATTAAACTTGTGCTGCGTTCAAAATAGGAGATCAAAGATATCTTCATTTGATTGATTTGATCGCTTGGCGTTCAAAAGAGCGAAGAGAGAACAGGATCGAGTGGTTGATGTCGGCATCTGATCGATCGCTGATTGATTTGGCGTTCAAAAGTGCATCTGGCATTTGCAAACAAACGATCTATGTTTAGGCGTGTGCAACTCTGAGTCACCAGTGGCCGATGACCCTAAAATAGGAATGTTTCGGCGGCAATGTCAGCCAATTGGAGTATAAAAGGAGCTGAATTTCCTCGAATTCAAGCAACACACAATGGCCCGCGTCCTCTCTCTCCTCCTCCTCGTCGTTCTCCTCTTCGCCGGCGTCTCGCTTGGAGGTGCGAATTTCTCATTCGTTCCGTTGGCGTCAAACGTTTTTATTCAGGAATCCTTCATCCCAATTCCCACTTGGAGCACTCGCCAATTGCCACGTCCGCCTTCCCGGGTCGCCAGGCTCCCGCCACGAACAACGCTGGAAGAACGAAGAGAGAATGCATCTCGATCGGTCACGTGACGGCCTGCAGGGACGATCCGGAGGAGAACGAGAAGGAGAACTGACGAGTCCCGATATTTGTGATTCCGAGCGTTTTTTGTCATTTGCTCCTGTGAAATAATCAACTCGCAACATCCGCTGGTCGCGCGTGATTCGGGGAGCGCGAGGATCAATTAGCAGGAGAAAGGAATGTTCCACTGAAACTGCGATGCGAACGTGTGACGATTACCGGTGTTCACGCATTGCTTTATTCTGCACGAGATCAACGCATCTCCGAGGCCTCAAGACAAGCGCCTCAGAGAAAGTAGTAGAAGGGGATGCGGGCGTAGTAGTCGTCGGAGCAGGCGCCGGTGCACTTCTTGAACTCCTTCCAAGTAGAGAAGTGCTTGCGCACGCAGCCGGCTTGACACTCGAGGATTTCGAAGGGGATTTCGGGGGACTCCGGCTCGCAGCGAAGGAGACGAAGACGACGCAGAGCAGCAGGAGAATGAGGAGCTTCATGGGTGACGATTTGGCGATTTCGGTCGATCGCGGCGCTTTTATGCGGTGCGCTAAGAGTCGATTGAGATTCCGGCTGTCGAATGGAAATCGCGTGATGGGGAGAGAAGCGGAAGATTGACGCCGACGCGACTGCCGCCCACCATCTTGGGTTGTCTGTCACAGATGATCTCACAAGAGAGCTGCAAGCGATCAACATCGAAGTCATACAGTTGTAAATCAAAAGATATAAAAAAAGAATTAGCCCGATGCGGGGCTCGAACCCGCGACAGCCAGATTAAGAGTCTGGTGCTCTACCGACTGAGCTAACCGGGCGCCAACAGCGATGATCTGTTTTGTGTCTTTATTCGTCAACACCTATGATTTGCAGGTCCATGACATTCGTCCCCGTTTGTCCCGGCTTGAAATGACATTTTCCCTCTCGGAATTCGCTCCAAAACGTGTACGAATCCTTTGCTTTCAGAGACGCGGCAATCTTCCCTCGTTCCTTCATCGCCGCGGGCAAATCGTCGGCGGTGAACGCGGCTCCCGCTGCGTCCGTCGGTCCGTCCTGGCCGTCTGTGCCAGCGGACATGAAAACAAAGGATTCTGGATGCTTCTGCACATCTAGGAGGTTCCCCATTGTCGCCAGCGCCATTTCTTGGTTTCTTCCTCCCTTTCCGGTCGCTCCAACGGGGAATCGAACGGTCGTTTCGCCGCCAAACAGCACAACGCGCTTCTTCATTCCTACCAAACCGGCTACCGTATCACGCATCAGCTCCGCTCGCTCCGTTGCGTCGCCCTCCATCGCAGCATCGGCAATTTCTACCGTATACCCATGAAGTTCAAAGAAATCAGCGGCGGCGTTGAGGGCGCGGCGATTGCTGCAGACGATCGAGTTGTTTGCGTTCGACTGAATCGCGGCGCTGGAAGGCGGCGGATGCCGGAGAGCGCGGACGACCGAAGCGGGGAGGACAGAGAAGTCGATATCCGATAGTTTGGAATGTTCTTGAAGTACGGTAGGACCGCTGGCGATGAGCGAGATCGGATCGCCAACTATATCCGACATTATTACGCCCAGAACCTAAAATCAACGGATGTAGGAAGGAGATCCGCCTCAAACCATTCGATTACCTGCGAAGGAGACGCGATTCCGCCAATTTCCCGCCTTTCACCTTCGACAGCCGTTGACGAACGGCGTTCAACTGCTTGATGTCGCATCCTCGACTCGTCAGCGCTTTGATCGTCGCCAACTTCTCTTCCAAAGTGACGCCGTCGATCGGGAGAGGAAGAAGCGCCGATCCGCCGCCTAGAAGCGCTGGTTACACGCTGGGAGAACCCCGAAACAAACCGGAAATGAGCACAACAACGACGTTCTCCTCGTCTCTGCGCACTTTTTGCAGAAATTCGACGATTTTCTCCGCATTTCGCATCGCGGCCTCGTCCGGGAGATTATCTCTCGCGCCCTCGTAGAATCGCGACTTCAACGCCGTCGGAATCCTCGTTCCCACGGGGACACTCGCGATTCCGTCGACCAGATCGTCTCCGAGCACCTTCTCCGCGCCTTCCACCATGCTCGCCGCCGCTTTCCCGAACGCGACGATGAACGCGTTCTTCCGCAACGCGTACGACGTTCCGTTGTAGATGAGGCGATCGCCCTCACGGGTTAGAGCCTAAAATCAGAATTAAATCAAGCGAAATAAGCACTGAACGAACCTTCTGGACGCATTCGGCGGGGAGAGCAGCGCGACAAGCCACTTGGAACGCTTCCTTGCAGAGTCTCACGAGATGGTCGCATCTGTTCGCGGTCATTCGGCCTGAAAATGACCGAAAGTGGGCGGAAAACTTCTTGAAAAGGCGAAAAACAGCGCGCGAATTGATCAGACAACCCTTGCAACGTTGCTCACTGATCGTACCGTAATCCGAGTCGTGCGTCTGCTCGGATGACTCACGGGAAATTGTTTCCGTTTGCGTTTCAACATTTCTAATTAGAAATTCAACGATTCCGATAACAAACAACAACGACCACACATGATGCCTCTCTCACCCCTGCTGGAATGACTCATGAAAGGCCAATTACGATTCATTGACGTCAGAGCGAAAGATTGCGCGATCGCGAGCAAATCAAAATAACCACTTAACCTCAATTTGCACTTTGCGTGCGCGCAAAAATATTATCGACCTCGGCAGGATTCGAACCTGCAATCTTCGGTTCCGTAGACCGACGCGTTATCCATTGCGCCACGAGGCCACTGCAACCTGATCCGCTTGTTTCCTATTTACCAAAGAGCTATTCATCAATTGTTATCCGATTGGACTAAATTTAGGCCGAATAAACAAACAGTTGCGTGATGCTGTTGTGTTCTCCGCGTCTCTGCGCCGGCGTCAACAGTTCACCGTTCGCGACTGCGGTCGCGTCGTCGGGCGGCAAAAGACGCTGCAGTATCGATCGGAAAAGGGCGGCGGCGCGTCGGGGGCGCGGCGGCGGTTGGACGGAATCTACTCGTCGTTCACCCATCCATCCACCCTACTTGAACGGCCTTCAGCGAAGACTCCTCGAGAAGAAGACCATTCGTTTCCGAGCCTCCGGGGCTTCCGTCCGCGCCTCTCCCGCTTTGGCCAACGCGGCGAGGAATCGCGGCCGAGCGGGCGCGCTTCCCCATGACTCAGTCGATGGAATTCATTCAAATTTCGTAATTGCGAATGTTTTGGATCGCGCGACGCGACTTTTTCGTTCGATAAGCCGACTGCGGAGATGACAAAAGCGTGAAAAGCGCCGTGGAGAGGAACGAATCGCCTTCGCAGCGCAGTTTGCGTTCTCTGAGCCCCGAGGAGTCAGTGCGGTTTGTGTTTACCGCATGCGATGCGCCGATTTCTGTCGATTGATGCGGCGCTTCTGCTCTCTCCGCTGCTTGCGTTCTGACGCAGAAATGTTTCTATTTGATGTTCGATTCGTGGGAGCGCGCGTTTCACTCACTTTTGTTGCTTTCTTTCGCTTTTTCCTCGTCCGCGTAGTGTTTGACGCGTGTACAAGAATAGCGCGTCGACCTCAATTGCGCCGTTTTTCTCGACTTTCGCGTTTATATTCATGCGACTGACCGTGCGATGTGAATTATTAACGCGTTTTCAGGCTGAGCAAGCCTGAACAGCCGACACAATGAGCGATTTGTTCGGCAAACATCTCAAGAAGCAAACGGCGCGCGCCAAGGAGAAGCTCCTCGAGGGCCTCGGCAAGGCGAAAGCGACGCAGGATGAACTCTTCGACCTGCAGGCGACGAACATGACGAAACAATCGAAATCGGCCGAGAAATTCCAGCGCGATCTGAAGATCTACGGCGAGGCGCTAAAGTCGATGGTGAAGGCGGAGAAGGCGCTCCGCGACACCGTTCGCGAGCTCTACGAGGACGACTGGCCGAACAAGCAGCATTTGACCGCGATCACTCAGGTAAACGCGAGAATTCGCAGGTTCGGAATGTAGAATTGCTGTTTAGACGCTCGACATTCACTCCGACGAGCTGGAGAAGAGTGTAAACGAGAATTTGCTCGGCGATGTGACGACGTATGTGAATCAGTTCTCGGAGTTGAAGAACAAGATCGCGAAGAGAGGACGCAAGTTGGTCGACTACGATCACGCACGTAACAACTACGCGAGCACGCGGTCGTCCAGCAAGAAGGGCGAAGATGATCCGAAGGTCGTCAAGGCGGCTCTGGAGCAAACGGAAGCCGAGAAGATGTACAAGGAGATCAATCGCGAGCTTCTCGATCAGCTGCCGGCGGTGTTCGACTCGCGGATCACGTTCTTTGTCAGTACGCTGCAGACGCTCTTCGACGCGCAATCACTCCACCAAACTGAATCCTCGAGGCTCAATAAGACGCTCGTTGCCGAGCTCGACGGCCTCGGGAACGCCGTGGAGAGTCTTCGCGTTCCGCGTGGCTCCATTACGCCGACATCGACGAATTCGCAGTCCAGGGCGTCCACTCCCCAGGACACTCCCTCGACTCCACGCAGAAGTCGGCCCTCCACTCCGCCCGCGACGCCGCAACGAACCCCAAAGAGCGTTTCCGGCACCGCGACTCCCGCTTCGACAGACGAAGCCGAGGAACCGGTCGCTCAGGCCCGCATGTACCCGGTATGTCCCACTTCTAGCTTTCAAAATCACAGATTCCGTTCAGAAATTGAACGCGACGCCGACCGTCAACATCGAGAAGTCGTCACCTTCGCCCACCAACGGCGCTAAGTCGTCGCCCGCTCCCAGTCCCGCGCTGAGAGCCGGTGGCGCCGACACGCCGTCGAAAGGAAGTCACAAATCGCTGAATCCCTTCGAGGAAAGCGACGACGACGAGTCGAATCCCTTCAAAGATGACATGCCGGCTGACGACAAATCCGCCGAAGCCCCCGTTCACATCCCCGGACCGGCCGGCGAGTCCACAACTCAAGGTACGCGCTGATCCGCCGAATCCCGTGTAACAGCGAGATGATCGCTTTAGTTCTGCACAAAGTGCGCGCGACGCACAAGTACACCGCACAGGACACCGATGAACTGAGCTTCGATGCCGGTGAGACGATCCGAGTGATCGACCCGGCGGACAAGTCGATTCTCGACGATGGCTGGCTCCTCGGTCGCAAAGAATCCGACAACTCCGAAGGTCTTTTCCCCGCCAACTACACGAAAGCGCTGTGACCGCAGCGAACGCGCCAAGACACGATTATTTAGATCGGCATAATTCTATCCCCTTCTTCGAATGCCCATTTACGACCGTTGACGTTGAGTTGCAATTTGTACAATTACATTATTGTCCGCATAAAGATTAACGAGTACTACGGTGACGGGTTACGGTATTCCATGCGTTGACATTCGCTGCTTCCATTTCGCTTCTGCTGTACAGGCTCCTGACGCGAACGCATTGCAAACGTGTTTGTGGAAAAGTTCTGAATTTCCGCGGATTTTTTGCGAATTTTGATTCTTGCTGATCGACGAGAGTTGCAGCCCACGAACAACAATTAGAGTTAAAATCTCATGAATTTCAGTTTCTCCATGGAACAACCGTCATCCAGCGCTGCCGAGATCGTCGAGACCGTCGAGATATGCGCGATTCCGTTCCCCGATCAATTCGCACAAGGCACGAAGGTCGTTCTCGTCAAGAAAAATTCGAAATTCGGGAATCTCCACGGCTTTGCGCTGAAGGAAATGAAGGCATGCCAACTTGATGCTTCCTAGTGTGTTTACGACGCGATTTCAGGAGGAAAAGACGCGTCGAATTATATTCCGCGGCTACGGTGAAGCGTGCGAGAAATGCGTTTCGTGCGTCGAAGTTTTCAAGCGGAAATATTTAGCGGTGCGTTGCATTACGCGCTGTCCGTGATTCAATGCTATCTCGATTGCAGGGCAAATTGTACCAATGGAACGCGATCGGATTCTCCAAGTCGATCACAGTGTATCCGGCTACCGAGGAAGGTGGCGAAAAGACGGTCGAGAAGACGCTCCCGACGATATTCATTCTCATCTCAAAGGATTCCTTCCCCGAAGAAGTGCGGTGCGAGGAAGCGATGCAAACATCGGAGGACGTGGATGTTTCCCTGTTCGACGTCGTCGTAAACGCGGAGAGAAAACGACAATTTGATCAAACAAGATCGATCAAACGGAAGACCGAAAACGTCAATAAGTGGCGCCGGCAGATGAAAGACAGCAAGAGGAATTACGCCGAAAAGAAGCTGAAACCTTCCGCGGAATTCTCGAAGGAATCCGCCTAACCGTGTCACAAATCCGTGTCACTCGCCGCCCAGACTGTTACCTGTTGTTGTTATTATTGTTGCACTTCACATTGAAAGACTCATAGTTTAGTTTTATCCCGAGTTCAATATCAAAGTAACAACGAGGGAGTGAGAAATAGAGTGGATCAGTACAAATCACTAGACGATGACAAAAAAGGATTCCTTTTACGCTGACTGAGAAACGAAAGAAATGAGTTTGAGATCATAGACAAGGATAGCGCCTCCTAGAAGCATTCAAAGGCAGGTAAGAGATATGGACATAAAACTCTGTATCTTTGCTGGTTCTCACGTGGGTGTTCTAAAGCTGCTCGTCAGTCGACACCGGTGTAAGCTCATGTAAGTGACGGTTCTCCCGATCAGAGGAACAGTTGTTGGGTTCGGTTGCCGAAACGACCAGAGGGGGCAGGTTGCTGCGATGTATTGAGGATCTGGGACTACCAGAGAGAAAGACAAAATCGGTGGCTTCGGTGGTTGGCTTGATGCGAAGATCGGGAGAACTCTTGCGGAAGCTGTTCTTGATCCAACGAGCGAATTTTCCAACTTTCGAGGTTGACGTATGGTTCAGACGAGCAGCCGTCTGAATCGAATCCGTCGTAGCGGCAGTGGTTTGTTCAGCTGTGGCAGCACTGCGCGCGGCTCTGTCCTTCGCCAACGCTTCGCGTACCGTATCCATGTCGCTCAGCGTGTGTCTTCTCAGCGGATCCTTCCGGCCCCGATTATTGCGGAAACGGAGTTTCGCCCCGATTCGCCCCGCCGGAGCCAACGCCGGAGATGGAGATCTTTGCCGAGGCACTGCGGACGGAGTCGAAACGTCTTCGGGGGACGTCAGTCGGGAACCGATGCTTCCGGTGGGTGAAACAACATCTCCTCGTGGAGCTGGAGACACATCGCTGGAAGCGTAGTCGCTACTCGCAGCTGCCAGTTGATCCATGTGGCACGAAACGGACATCGGAACGTGCATCGGAGCCGCGGACGAAGTGGTAGAATAATCAGAGGTCAGAGAGACAGCGTCATCGACCGTCAGTTCGCTCATTCCTTTGGTGATCTGAGGAATCGACATTGACGTCGTGGAATCCATCTGCTGCATGCTAGGTCCGCCTGTGCTTGCTGTTTTGGACCATGACTGCAGCTTCTGAATCCTCTGAATTTTCTCCCGAGATTCCTGACTGAGGACGTCCAACGCGGGGGTTCCGGCGGCGTTCAGATGCCGAGAGTGACTTGCTAGGTCGTCTGGATCGGCATGATGAGCGACTGACTCGTCATCCGCATCTGTTCCAGCGATAAAAATTCTTCGAGCAGAGTAGAGGTTCTTTAAACGGCGAAGTTATAATCCGCACCAAAGTAGCAAAACCAACCTGAAGCCTTCTTCGACGCATTTCCGAGACATCACTCGATGCAGGTTGCTCCAACAACGACGACTGACTCTGTTGTTCGTACGATCCCAACGAACTTCCAACAGACGGAGACTTGTCCAGAGAAGAGGAGGTCATCGGCCTCGAAGTAGTAGCGGGGGAAGATGCTGACGTTTGAGGAGCAGCACCTGCCAGTGGAACTACAGTCTGTCGGCAAGCAATTTCCGCATCGATGTCGCGCTCTTGGTAGTGGCCGCAGAAAGCGGAATCCACACTGGCCGTTTGAGAGCGAGACTGTTTCGCTGCCGGCGACGTCGAGGGAGGATCGTGGCCGATCGACGAAGTCGAGGAAGTTGGCATCTTTTTCGATTTCGATTTGTCTTTCCGTGAATTTCTTCTCACATTCAAAATCTTTGTTATCTACAAAAAGTTACCGTAATCTCTGAGTGTTTGTGCGTTACTGTACCTTATTGCTTTTGTTCTCGTTCATCAGAGCCACTGCCTCCTGTTCGTTTACCTTCCTCAGCAGGTTGTGCATGTCATTGAAGGACGAAACAGTCATCGGTCCTGTATCCAGAACAACACCGACCGATCCACTTCCATTCAACTGTGATACCGCGACCGTTGATGCATTTTGCTGTTCCCCAGCTATCTGTTCAGGCACGGACTGTTCGGCAGTACCGTTGTCGTCGAACATCCAATCGAAGTAATTTATAAAGCTCTCGATGAGGCGGCACTGGTCCGACATGTGCGTTACAAGAGTCGCCATGGTGTCGTCGCTGGGACGCACAATTGACGGACCGAACATTAGCGCCATGTTGCGCACTTCCATCTGAATGTGACGATAATTAGTCGTCAAGGTCGATCGCTAAGGTAATTCTCACCTTGTTAACAGCGCTGTGGCTGACAACCGATCGAAAGTGTCCCATCAAGAATTTCAAGGTCGCATAATGCTCGTCCGGGAGTTTTCTCAACAAATTCCTGATTTTGTGGAGGCGATTGTGGTGACTGGCGATCCGGTTCGCATCAATGAAGAAGGGATACAATTTATCGGTCAACAGTGGTTCCGGAAGATTTCGCAGGAACATCTTCAAAAGACTGGACACGACGTTCACATCTCTCCACCGAGCGTCGCTTTGAAAGGCAACAGAGTGAAATCCTTGAGTGAGCGCTTCTTTCAGGGCGTTTACGGCAGCCGTGTTTCCAGGAATTCTGTATATCCCTACAGTATCCATACCGTGTGCTTCGACTACCCGAATGCAAATCTGCACCAACAACGGCACAAGGTCACCTTCTTCTCCGCTTACGGTGCACTCGCTGATCTTCTTACCGAAAGCTGCAGTTGGCTGTGATTGGCCAGATTTATCTGCAGATGACGTCTTATCAGACCGACCCGACGATCCGGAGCCCTGCTTGGCTGCCTTCGACTTCTTCCACCTTCTCCCAGATTTTGGGGTAATGGTATCGCCTATAATAAATAGGTAATAGGTAAGCACTCTGGCAAAGGAAAAATACCTGGCGACGACAGAGTGGCGAGGTTGTTTCCATCCGAAGAGGTGGACGGGCCGCCAAGCAATCCATCAAGACTCTCATCAACGGACTTTTTCGTCGAGTGCGGTGAGCCCAGCTGATTCGTCTTGGCTTTGTATCTGGAAATACACCACAACATGGTATTGATTTTGACTGATAAACAACCGTCTCGCATTTCTCTCTTAATTTAATGAGGTCAATCATAATTAAAGGGTCACGCGCGTCACTGCGATCGCAAATCCCATCCCATATGGGTTGATGACGATCGGAGGAACATTTCGAACGGCGTCAGACGGTTGCGATTGTACAACAATAATTAGGCGTTCGAGATAAGAGGAAGGCGCGTGATCTACGGGGACCCTTCCAAAAAGATTAAAGCATAGAAAGAAAAAGGCGGTAAAGGTTGTGCGATTGTGCCTACGTAACTGCACAAACAACGGAAAAGTATGCTTTGAACTTTAGGCTTTCTTGAAATTTGAGGTAATAATGTATGAACATAATTACTCACCTGTGCATGATAAGTTGGGACGTCGCTTCAGAACTGTTTACGGAATTCGCGCCTCCGTGAACTGACGATGTGCAAGCCGATTCGAGTGTTGATGCAGGACCGGTACTGTTGGCGCTAGCCGCATTCTCGATCGTGGTGGTCGAAGAACGTGGATCTCCCCCGGTATTGCTGCTCGACGACCCTGCACGGTCCGATGGCAAACTGCTCTCCTGAAACATGATATATTTAGTTGGCCTTTCATTCTGGAAATTAAATAAACGAGCGCACTGCCGCCAGTGTACCCGACCGGGAAAGACGATAATCTTGTCAAATACAGTAAATAATAAGAAGGCGCGCATGAGTCGGCCGCTACAGAGAGGAACTATAAGCGCATTGAATTGAAAAGAACACGTTGGTGAGTGAGAAGAGTGGAGGGAACCAGTTTTCATTTCCTTTCGTTTTCCTTCCCACCTACTACTGCATTTATAAAATAAAACGCCTAGACTACGCGCAGCAGCATATTCACAAAAGAAAGACTGCTGGACTGGCAAAACACGAATTTTTATGTGTCCGAGGAGGGACACTTTACGAATCAACATCCAATCCCATTGCCTCCTCAAAGCGCAATCTCCGCGCAAGGGCTTTGATCTCTGCCATTATCGTACTTTTCTCATATCGTAAGAGAAAAGGTTCCTTCAGGAAATCGGTAATTCATCGCCGCGTCATTTCCGTCATTCATTCCGAATGACGCGTCACGCTTGCGCTTTTCTACGCACGAAACCCTCTGATTAACATCCCTTTCCACTCAATTACGTAGATAAAATCTATGTTCTAGCCGCGCCTCAAGAAACCGAAAAGTAAAAAACAGGCAGAAAAAGTAGGAAACACACTTTCCGTTCAGCCTAACTGCGTGACACGTCCATGTCGCGCATTGCCTCATCCTAAGCGCCTGGGAGTGCGAAGAAGAGAATGAGCCGACCAGAGAGAAGCAAAAGAAGAAGCGAATCATTAGGGATTGTTTAGAGACATTCACGTCCTTGAAAACCGAGAACGGATTGAGCAAACGGTGAGAACAGCGAGTTCCAGCGGTTTAGGTTGGAATGTTACAATTTGTGTCAAAAGCAGCAGCTTCTTAACAAAAACTTGCTCTAGTGAGAATCATTAGAGAATGTTTTTGAGGCATTAAAGCATGACAAACGCAAAAACTCAATCAATACACCCTCGCTGTCTCCTCACCAACTAGCCACTCTCGCCTATCTCACTGACTAGTCACTGGTCGATGGCGGTCTCGCCCTTGTCTCGGGCTCGTCGCCGAAGGCTTGCTACTGCTCAATACGACACCATCCCAACAAGCGCGCATGGGTCGTGGCGAGTCGTCCTCGTCAAGAAGGAGAAGACGGACATGGAAAGGCAATCGTCGGCGGCACTCCTCACAACAAAACCGGGCAGCCATGAGAGGGGGTAGGAGAGATTTGCTCGCTCGTTAAAGAGCCTAATTAATTGCAAACAGCGAGCGCCCAATTCTTCTTTTCTTTTGTCGCCTAGTTTATGCTCCAAAGCAAATGAGGATCAAACACAATAGGCTTTGGGCAGAGGCCCGGGGTTAATTACAGAGAAGACAGCGCTCTAGGAATAATCAAATACATTATCCGTCTCTTACGCAGTGCGCGCGCGATTCAATCCATCTGCGTATGTGTCCAGTTCATATCTGCTGCGACACAATAATCCCATACACAGGGTCCAGACAACCAGCCGCCGCACTCAAAAGAGTAATAATAGCTAAGTGGAGCGGAATGGACACACACACACACATGGAGCACCCTTCGCGCGATAATTATTGTTGCAACCGGACAACAACCTACCGAGTCAGCGGAGTTCGTTGTCGACACGACGGCGTGAGGTTGATGCGACTCTTCCGCACTGCTCTCCACCCTATCGGAGCTGTCGGCAACCGATCGGATCTTCTCAATCCAAGTCAACATTGCTATTTCACTGAAACGTTACCGTAAGACTCTTTAAAAACACCAATAACACGTTACCTTTCGGTTTGCAAGAAGTGTTCCACGTGCTGTTCCTCCTGGGTCATAATCCTCACCACATTGTGCCGTTGTTCGGACTGCAGAACTTCGTACGCGATGTCCACAATTGCGGCCTTCACCTCCAACACTTTTGCGTCGCCGGGAATGTTGAGAATCTAAAAGAGAACAGTCTTAGGGGGCCCGCAATAAGATGACGGCGCCGTTCAAGAGGGTTTACACGTGTCGCGCAACGCCTACGCCATCGTCGCCGACATCAACCTTCTAACAACTTCGAACTAGATTTCAGGGGTGCGCGGGGATTACTCTCTCTCTCTCTATTCATTCATGAAAAGTGCGGCGCGCCATCCATTGAGCAAACATAATATGCGCTGCCGACGAGGGTTGAGGGTGACGCATAGCCAGGGAGCAAAAGAAAGCTGAAAAAACGAACCTTATTTAGCGGGTCATCGTCAGTAGCCTGCGACGAAGACAGCTGTTTGCACAAGTAGAGTCGATGACGGTGCAGAACGGCAAAACACTGATCCCATCGCCGAGCAGCCGTTCGTTTGCTCGATTCTCCAAGGCGCACTTCCTGAACGCAAAGAGACACACGCATTAATCTCCCTCACACAACGCCGACATACCTTATGAAAGACTTGACCCTGATACTGCACATCCCGCTGCTTCACTGGTCGGATCAATTTCTGACCTTGAGGACTACCCGTAGCCGAAATGGTCGCCGTACCCGTCGTCGCTGCTCGTTTCAGGACTTCGCGCCTTTCCGAAGCCGTCGACAAATCGAGCGATTTGTGCTGAAATCGATCATATGTGAGCAAAACGTCGCCTGACAAACCTCTGCCTGAGTTGCAGTAATCAAACGCACTGACACAAAGTCAAAAGTCATTTGTTAGCTGCAGATCAGTTTATAACTAATAAATAAAGCGAATCGCTTCGCGTCTAGCGGCTTTAGCACGAACGCTGCAGCAGCAAAACGAACAAATATTTGCGTTCAAAATTTGTGAGGGTCATTGCTAGCGGATCATCTCTACAGCGCAAGTCGAAAAGAGAAACGTTAATCCAGAATTAGCCCGAAAACCAGCGAGAACTCAATTCTAAAGAACTTTTTTGATTTCGACCCATTTCATAAAAGATCTGACTATCGATCGCGCCAGGAAATCAGCAAGAATTGGCAATTGGCCCAAAAATTACCTGAGACGGCTCGTGGTTAGAGAAGAAAGCGATAAACTTGTTAATCTTGGATCCGTGACCAGAAGGTGAGGACGCCGCTGAGGTGGCAAACTTCGCGGCGGCATCGGCCGGTGACAGATTCGACGATGCAAACGACGCCAAGGCTCGCCTAAAAATGGAAAGAGCAAATAAAAATCCATTCAGAAAGAATATCTGTAGCCGCCGAAGGAACAAACACGCTTTGAAAAGCGCTGTTCCGTTTCGCGATCGCCGCTTTCGCTGATAAGAAACGACAGAACACGCAACTCTCCGCTTCCTATCGGAGTTCTCCCTCCACCTCCAATACAAAATTCGCGGCGGGCAAAAGACACCCACACTGCTGTGGAGTACGAAAGGCGCGTCGATTTTGAAAAAAGGTCACGACGGTTAGGCGTGCGCACTGCCGAGTCACTACAGATTTTCATCGAGCAGCAAACGTTTCCTTACCTGTGGTGAGTGTGGGAGGCGGTCGGAATCGAGGACTGACTTGCCGAAAGAGGCGCCGCATCGAAGCCACCCATGCCCGTCCTCGTGGGAGAGCCGGTGGCCATCATGTACGATACAGGTCTTTGGCGCGTCGTCTTGGAAATCGGCTGGGGATTATGAGACGTCGATGAATTTACAGCACTGGTGGTTGTCGCCGATGGCACTAAATGCAAGAGATATACATAAAGATGACGGAACACAGTGTCGTTTGAAGTGGCTGGTGGTCGATGAGCTCAATAGAAAGGAGAGCGTCACGAAGCAGCAGAGAATACACCCGCAATGCTCACCGCTTTAAGCCTCAAATTAGCGTTCTCAAATTACCACAGAAGAGCTTGCTGGCTGTTAGCCGGGTGCCAAAACAGCTTCCAATGACCTCAGCGCTGACCTCGCCGAGTCAAAAACGAACGGACAGATGCAGGTCCAAATGAATTACTAACGACAGTGACATAAACGACGCAACGAGGCGAGCACAACAACAGTCCGTAATTAGTGGCGAAGCCCTTAGAGCTGAGAGTCATCATCGGCACATGAGTCATAAAATCACCCTTATAGCTATTAAAGCGGTCGTAAATGGATACTAATACAAAACGACAGCCACCGACGACAGCCTAAGCCTACCTCCGCGCAATTAGCATAAATAAAGGCGCGGACGGGAATCCAAAGCCTTACCGACTGGCCAACCACCTTTCCTGCATCCTGCGCAGCACCTGGCGTTGGTCAAATAAGGTCAAGCCCTCGTCACTAACCTCTCGATTTCGCAGTCGACGATTCGCCATCGGAAACGACTCCCGAATCGAGCATATTCCTCCCCTTCTTGTGTTGTTGCTGCTGTTGTTCGGCCTCCAATGCTTGCGCAAAATCTGAAACGAGACTCAATGTTTATATTTATCATTATATAATCTTCTCCTCTCGCCCATCTCTTCCTGTCCCAGCGGCTACAAACAAATGTTTATTGGGCCACCGCCATTCTCTGCTCCATAGGCCAACAAAACAGCGAGTATGTGTTATGTAGGCAGCGTATGTATCGAGCATAAGGCTGTGCATTTATTTAATTAGATAGGAGTGAACGACGGCTTAAGAGAGTGGTGAATAGCAAAAGCGGTTGGGAAAGATGAATTAAATCGATGATAATGGCAACTCTGATGGAGGAAGAGGGGGAGATCAAGGGAAAAGAGGATATGGGATATCTCCACCCGAGGGTGCCCGAGGGCTGAGCCTGTGGTGGTGCCTCGAGCGAACCCTCGTGCTGCCTCCTGCTAGATATTTTTGTTCTTGGCGCCAGCAACAGCTGCTCCATATCCACCCCGTCGTTGGGTGAATAATTGCCACGCCGTGGACAAACCGAAGGAAGGATAAGGTAAACGCCATCAAGTTTTAATTGAACGCCGAGTCTCCGCTATTATCGAGCCGCGCCGCGCGACGTAGGAGATCATTCACGAAATGGGACAACCTCAATAGGCTGGAGCCCGCCCGCACGCAACTAAATAACTAATCCCTTTCTTTTGGTCCCCATTTTCTAATTAGTGGCTGAGCTCAAGTGAAGTAGCAAGGCAACGGAAGAGCAGCTAATTCGCATGCCAAACCGGCGTCAGTCACAGCCAACATCCAACCAGTTGGCTGCAAACAACGCCCAAGCACACCTACCAATTTTATGCATAGCAAATTAAAGCCGTGGGCACCGTGCTCTGGCCATGCAACCGACAATTAGGATTTACAAAGGGCGGATGAAAAAGCACAAACCGTGAATCGTCTTCCGGCGAGGGTCGTTTCGAGGTCGGCGCCTCAGTGGCGCTGATGGAGTTTCCCTGTCGACGTCATTCGCTCGTTGATTGTTCGCCTTTTTGGAACGCAACGTAATTTTCGTTCCGGCTACGGTAGAGGAGCCTGGAAATGGGATTGGAGGTTTTGTCGGCGCTGGGAGACTGTCGCAGCTGGACAGAACCACAGATGGAGGGGAAAGGACTGAGGAGTCGGGAGTAACAGAAGGTGTGACTGCAAGCACGAATAAATAAAGAACCTGCAAGATGGAAAAGTCCTACCTTCATCTCTGATATTCTGCAAAGATCCCCGTCCATTGATGGCTGCCATAAAAGAAGCTTGACGTTTTGAGGTACGGTAGTCGAAGGGTTTCGATTCTGCCTCTTGATTGTGTTGCTGGAAGTCTTCAAAACGGCCGCTCCAGTCACCTGCTCCATGTCGTTTATTCCATTGATTCTGAAATCCGGGTGAATACATAAAGGGATTGATTGCAGAATTTACCTGCACAAAAGGCGCCCTTTTCCACGCGCTTTCAAGCGTCTGACTTTGTTGGTGATTGTGCCTCATCCAGGAATTCGGCTCCGCGAGCTTAATTCTTGGTTTAACGTGACCGTAGCGATGAGGCTCTTGCGGAGGTGAAGGGGAAGACGAAAACGAAGTCACTGAAGCGGCAGTGGATCCGCATACACAGGAATCTTCGATTTTCGGCCTCATTTCATCAAACAACGCTCGAATGCGGCTATCCTGAAGCGAAAAACTGAAATTGCTCCGTAAAGAGCAAGCAAACCTGATTCGGATAATTGTAGCACCTGACTCTCGGTGAGGAATTCAATTCTCGCCGTTTTTCACGCAACATTGCTTCGTAATAATCGCCTCCGCCATTACCATTCCCGTATCCATTCGAGCCGGAGGACGTTACCGATGAGAGCGAAGGCACCGTCGGGATCGAAGATGAATCTGTATCGTCGTATATCGGGTCACTGTGTCCAATGAGCCGGGATTGTCGCAGAGGCGCAGAGTCCAGAGTTTGGGTTTGATGAATGTGAGGCATGATGCCATTCCTACCTTCTGCTTCGTCGCAGAACAGTCGTCGGCATGCTCCTCTGCCGTCCTCCAGTGATGGAGGTCGAGAAGACGGTCGTCTTGATGAAACAATCATCAACGACAGTCGATGTCCGCTAAAATGAAACAGAGTCAACCAAACGTCGATAAAGGCAGCTGCACAATCGAAAAGGAAAGCGATTGTACCACGCGCGAATGAAAGAAGTGCCTGGCTAAAGCGCAACTAATTGCCGAAGGTCAGCTGAACTACCGTTCATCCGCGCTACCCACGGCCTTGAAGGAATGCGATGCAGAAGAAAAAATCGCATTTGTGTTCGGGGCAGCAGTAAAAGCGACTGAAAGTACAAAAACCCGATCAATTCGGTCGTTGGTCAACAAAGTCCGTGCGGCCAACAGTCTCTTGTGTGCCATAAAGATGAGGAGAGCTGAGAGGAACGAAAGAACGCAGCACACGGACAAGGCGCAAATGACCCCAACCGATCGGCCAAACATAGCAGCACACAAACAGAGATGGACGATCATTCGCTTTGCTCACCGCTACTTGTGCTGCGCAAAAACTATGCCTCCCGAGCCAGAACGACAAACATTGGAACCAGAAACCCCTTCGAAGTGTCATTAGCACCGAACGAAGTCACTTAGCATCTTCCTCCCCTCGGTCCATCTTCATAAATTACCGCTACATCACTGGGAGATTCGATAAAAACGTTTCACACCGGGAAACGTGTGAACGATTGATAAGATATCGTCATCGGTTCGCACATCCTCATGAAAACAGCGAGTTTGAATCGCGAAAACCGGAAGAAAGCAAACGGATCGCGCTTTAAATTTAGCAAAAGTAAATAACAGTAAAATCCGCGGATAAAAAGAACCCCGAAGCGATACACCAATGACTTTGTATAGCAAACAAGTGTTTGTCGTACCTCCCCCGACGCTATCGCTATCTATTCAAAACCGGACCGCACGGACGGAATTCACGTTTCACGCCTAACGTGTCGACTCCTTTATAACTCTAATCCAGCCACTACAGAAGTGTCCCCCGCAGCGAAGATGGGCGAATATTAAGAATGCACGTTGAGTGGGGGCACGAGGCGATAAGCTGTTGTTGTTATTGTTGCTCGAATACCAAATGTATGCACAAACATCAGAAGCAGCAAGATCGCGAGATAACAGGAGAGATTATATGCACAACTACTCTGGTCGGAAGCGTGGCACCCACCCACGACTCTTGACTCTGCAGCTACGCTAAAGACAGCTAAATCTCGACTCAAGACGCCTCACGGTTCCGCGCTCTGACAGTCGGCAAACAAACATAATTAGAGCAGCGAAGGTGCTTTAACCCGACGACGAAGGCACTCGATGAACAAAGATTCGTGAAATGAAATTCAAGTGCCTTCGGCAGTTGATTAAGCAGCGCAAAACAAAAACAAACAGAACGAAAGTGTGAATCGCCCCTTCTCTCACCTGTTGTGGACCATCTCCTGTGCTTGCTTATGGCTTAGATGAAGCACAGGCACTCCTTCGATCGCGACCACTCGGTCTCCAACACGAATTCCATTCCGAGCGGCAATTCCGTCGCTGTCAACACGAGAAACGAGGATGGTGTGGATAGGCGCAAACTGCGCAGCATCCTTAACCGCCTGCGACATCATCGGATCAGCTTCATCAACCTAATTAACGCGAAAACAATTATAAGGAAGCGGAAAGCAAATACTTACGAAGCTGTTCGTGGGCGAACGCGGCGGATACGTGGCAACGTGCTCAATGGTGAATCCGTAGTTCTGCGCACCGGACTGCCGCATGAGCAGAATCGGGCGCACGGACATAGTTGTATTGGTTCAGGTCAAATCCACTTGTTGAGATGTGGCTCCATAAGACGATCGACAACGAGTCTTCAGATTCGACGTTGTTGGCGATTATCTCTGAAAGAAGCAAAATTGAAGTGCAAGAAACCAATGAAAACAGATGAAGAGATATCGGAGACGAATCATTAACACCCCAAAAAACGAAATGAGTTCACTTGAGTGACCTTCACCGCGAAAAGATCGACAAAACTCGCTTTAGCGACAAATCTTTGTAAAAAAATTTGTTTGCTCAATTCAAGTTCCCGACTGATTGATGAATTTGTCACTTTCGATGATAAACAGACTGATCGAATCGATAAAAACGTCACGGTGGTTTGAAAAAGGGCAATCTAGGCGCGCATTGAACGCTGATGAGCATGACAGAAGTACGTTGACTACAACGCTACCGTAAGCTCTAAACAACCAGCATTTCGCACATATTTGGTTCAAAACGACTGCAGGCGTGCAGGAGGGAACAGCGCGGAATGCAGAATACTGTAGCTTTAGAAACCACAGACAAAGGAGGATACAATGAGAAACGCTGATTGCGAGTTGCCTGACTCATCAATGAATGGGGATTTCGCGTCTTTGATTACGTCGAAAATTCAGCTGCATGTGAAGCGTTTCCGATCGGATCAGCTGATCGAAACCAGCACAACAACACACAGTCCACAGGTGCAAATCACGAATAAATCGCGAAGAAGAGAGAAAACACGAAAACGATGGCGATTACAACCATAAAACTCTAAAAACTTCTCCAATTCGCCTCCAACGCAATTAATCCGCCGACCCATTTCTGCGCGCATTAGGCGAAAGTGCCGCAGGCGACCGAAAACTGAGAAACAAACTTCCATTACAAAAAGGGATGATAGCGCTGACAACCGTAGTGGTCTCCGAAGGAGGCGAAACGGGTTTGCGCTTCCTTTGGCGGCGCGTGCGCGTTTGTAGATGTTTTCGGATTTCGCTAATCTCCGACAACTTCTCACGGCTAATCCTATCAACGCAAGTGGACCGTGCGCAAAATTAGGACAGTTGGGGTGCGATGGACTCGGGGCTTATTAGTGCGCGCGGGGCGTCGAACGACCCACCAGTCGGCTGTCGACACTTTCACTGTGCGCGAAAAGCGAACGAAGGTCATCGCAGAAGATGAAGAAGACGATGAAAGATGGCGTTTTGTGACTGGCGGCCGCGCTTTCATGAAAAAGAGTGCATTCAGCGAAATTAATCGATGCACCGAGGTTCAATCAAATGTTTCATCGTGTGTGCGGTGGCGGCGTACGGTAGGAGCCTCGATGGCGGTTGGCGCGAGTTTAACGACGCTCGGATTTACATTCAAGACACATTTAATTGTCGTGTCGGCGGCGGCACGAAAAAGCGCCAACGTGGAGCCGTCTGGAAGTGTAGGAATGCGGCAGGAGATTGTTGAATTCGATCGAGATTTGATCTGAGGTTTGCACCGTAAATCGCGACCGGGTTTCAAGTTCTCACGCTCGTCCAGTTGGCGTGCTGTCGCATCCATCATCTCCGACCAGACGGGACGCTGCCAAGTGCCTCATACTCGTCACAGCTGCTCGCCGCTGATAACGCGAGACGGTTTTTTTAAAACTCGAATTAACATTTGACCGCAGCGCCCAAACAAAACTTCGCCCTCATCGCCAAAAGTGCAACGCGAAACGCCAAAAGGGTAAACGCGCGCGCGCGCGCAGCCGACAGATGACACCTTATGGCAACACATCGCGTGTCATGCGGTGCGCACTCGATATCCGACACGATTCTGATTGACATCTCAAAGGACCCCAACATACATTGCGACACATGCGCTAAACGCCGCAGAACACCCACGGAAGTGCGGATGTACAGTAAACACACGCATAAGAGGATTACGATAATCGAAAGCGCAACAGCCGCCGCGCCGTTATCAGCGGAGGATTACGCGGTCATCGCGAACAGGGAATTCGAATGTCCGCTCGTGCGTTGCAGAGCACCGAAAGGTGTCAAGAGGGTCGGAGAGACGATGGCGCGCCGTCGAGGGAGAGGAGCGAGGCGTGAAACGGAAGAGGAACGGTCAAAGCGAAAACAAATTCGCGCGACGACCCCTTTCGCCACCGTGAACACCGCCAGCGATTGCGGCGGTGCCTAAGGCGCGCGGAGAAGCGCGAGCAAAGAAGCCTGGGCGGCAGTGAACGACGAAACCGCGGCCGATCGGTGCGAAAAGGAAACAAACTCGCCCCTGTGCGCGTTATCAGCGAAGGCGATCGCCCGAGGCGCGCGTCCGTCGTGCATATTATCACTTGACGAAGATCACTCTCGGCGACGGCGCGTTCTCTCGAGATGCACAAAAACCGTTCGCTTCGGAGATCGATAGACGCTGCGTCGTCGCCGAAAACACTTCGGCGATGTTTGTTTTGTAGGAAGAAGAGGGAGAAACACTCGATTTAGGCATCGGGAGCGAACAAGCGGAATCTCGCGGCCGAATCGAATCAATCACAATTCGTCGGAATAATTATTACTTTCGACGGGGAATGAAGAAGATTTCCAGATGGCGATGCTGTAGGCGTCGTCGCAGCGATTCAATTGTGTGTGTCCGAACAAAAAGCGCAGCAATGAAGGAGGTGCGAAGGCGATTTGGGGATAATCGCCTCGGTGTTCTAATTATGCGCGTTGGAAGTAGGTGCGGCGCGTGGAGGGAATATACGCGAATTACGGCAAGAAATTGGGACTGAATTGAGGGTCTAATGCCCTGAACGCCGGAGATTGAGACTGATGATGGTCCTGAGGAGCGGACTTATCCCTTCGGTGATCGCGTTATCGCCATGTAGAATACATCTCTAATGTTCTTCTAATGTGGCAAATAATGGGCGAATGTGTCGCGCGGAGCAAAAAGTTCATCGCGGCGTCGCATCTCCTTTCCCACACAATCGAAGATGTACTTTGATGTTCGGCGGAAATCGGCAAAAAGAAGGTAATTCAAATAAAACTCGGTACAAAACTGGAGCGGCGAGAAACCTAACGGAAGAAGAGGTCATCACGCGAGCGAGTGGAGTACAACGAGTACAAACACAGAGACGACTTCTCGTCGCTCGAATAAACGTCGCCGCGCACGGTCGTTTTCGAGTGCTTTCGAACATTCAGCGTCTGATTGGATGCAGCTGTGCTGGCGCCACCTGTCTTCTGCCGCTGTCGACGCTGATCTGCAAACTTTTGCAGACACATGCCGTTTGAGGCGTTCGGGAGATGAAAACAAAGAACCGGAAGGCGCCATTACCGACGACAATTATTCGCCGCGACGTAAAAAGTGGACGACAAGTGGCCACTGCGCGAACGCTCAGGCGAGTGACTTCGTTTACTACAAGTCGGGTCGTCGATCGGCCCACTGTAGCGCTGTTTGAAGATGGGATTATGATCGTCTTCAGAGAAAAGATCACAGCGCACGCACACGCGTGTAAACATGCTAAGCAATTTTTGGTCCAAAGAGTCGCATGAATCATGAGAACGGCTAGAATTTTTTCGGGCCTTTGTACAGCAAAGAAAGGTCACGACTTTATCGAAACGTGCTAGAATGAACATCAATTTACATCGGCAATCCTTCACGATTCAACAGAAGTCAAATATTCCGAGGCACTTGAATGAAGTTCAAAGTCGGAGAAACTTGCATCGGACTCCGAAGTAGTCAAGTCAGCGAGGCTAACGGAGGGTTCGTAGAGAATCGTTGAGAGCTCATCGATGAACGGAACGCGAAGCTGAGAAGTGGAGACGGGAAGCGAAGAATCTGTATCGGTAGAAACTGCGACGCAGACTTCGGATTCCTGAGCGTTCTTATTGATGTCCACTTGCACCAGAAACGCGCCTCTAAGCTGAGAAGTCAGGGTGCGGAATTGTTCCAGTTGTCCAAGGCCTTCGGTCCCAAGAATGTCGCACAATTGGTTCAATTCTCTTTGCAGCGTAACGATGGAAACAACGGCCTGAAATGGACAAACATAAATGAAGAAACATCGCATTATGCCCACCTTCGGAATTAGAACGGATCCTTCAGATGTTCCGTAGTACTGCGCTGTCATCTTACGAGGTTGAACAACAGTTTGAGAGAACCTAGACTTGGTCAATTCAAGACTTGTCTTCTCGAGTTCTTTCAACTAAACAATGAATTGCATTAGAGTTTCAAGTAAATCGTACCTTATCGTAATATTCATTGGATTCCTTCTGACTTGCGTACTTCTTCAGCAACAATTGCTTCATTTCGTCGGTGTTTTCGACAAACTTCTTCGACGCATTCTGCAATGCTTTCAAATCCGTATTTTTTTGACGAATCTCCTCGTGAAGTCTAGCGATGTCGTTGACAATCGGAGTCGCCTCCTTCTTGAAGAACACCGAAATCTTTTCCATTTCCATATAATCCTGAAAACGAGCTACAAATCAAGTCAAATGCAGCGTACCTTCTTGAACGCCTCGTCAAATTGCTTTCGAATTTCACGAACTTCCTCCACCATCAAAGTGGTGCTGTTCTTCAGGTACTCTTCTGAAAGTTTCGCGCCTTCGTTCGCTTTTTGCAGCATTCTGATTGCCTTAAGACATTCCGCTCGTGCACCTTCAATGGTCGTTTTCGCGTTCTGAAAACAAAAATGGAATTATGCTTACCACGAAGAGAGAAATTCAACAATTAGCACGCTAGCGGTGTTGCAGCGTCGATAACTAGAAAAATCTTTTTCGACCTCCAGAAGCAAGCAGAAAGCGAAATCATCCCCCCCCCCAGTTATACCGTAACCATTTGCCGAAACTACCGTAACTCACCAAAGAAGCCCGTTGCTTGTCGTAGGCGGCCGCGATTGCCCCGATGTCGACGCGCTTTCCAGGAGCCATTCTCGCCAGCAGCCGATCAAAACGTGAGATCAGAACGGCTCTGACCACCTATTCACCACATCGCCGCTTCCGTCTAGACCAGTGAGGGCACATTGCGGCCTCCGCAACGACCGACAACCCTGGAAACTTCTCACGTTCGCTCCGCGCAATTATTTAGTTTGTCCCTCCGTCCGGTCAGTGATGCATCGAACGACTGAAAAATGCGACGTCACAATATTTACGCGTTTTCTTATCGAATCGAGGCAGCGAGTGTCGTTTCTGTTTTCAGATGCCTATTGAGGACCGCGAAGCTGAGGAGGAGCGCAAGGCCAGATCGGACTATGACTTGATTCGCATGCGCCTGAATCGTTTGCAGAAGAACATCGTAAGTCGGAATTTGTGTGTGGATTATATTTTGTCGTGTTATTTTTTATTTGTGTTCATCTCCCGCTTGCAGGACAAGCCAGCACACATTCCCGCCCGCCGCGAGCCACCTAAACCCAAGGCGCCTCCAGAGTTTGTGCGTAATGTTGTCGGATCGTCTGCTGCAGCTGGAAGCGCTGAATTCCATATTTTCCGCAACAATCGCCGAAAAGAGATGGAGCGATTGGACCACATCGCCAAGGAGGCGGAGAAGGAAGAAAAGGATCTCGAGTACGAGGATCGCGTGAAGGAGATTCGTGACTCCGAAGACGCGAAGACCGCGAAGAAGCGCGCAAAGCGCCAGCGTCGAAAGGACAACTTGAAGAAGAACAAGAAGCGGCGAAAGGTGGAGTTTCATCTTAGGAGCTCTTTCTTCAATTGTTATTGTTCAGGAAGAATCTGACGATGACGAGAGTGAGGAAGAGAGTGAAGCCGAGGAAACTAAGGCACCATCCGTTTCCGAAGAGAAGCCAAAGTCAGCTGCAGCTGATTCGTCGAACGAAGAGAAGGAAACGCTTTCTGTGGAGCCTTGTGAGACCGAAGAAAAGTCTGAGAACTAAAGTTGAATTGTACATTGTTGTTATGTTTGTGATTGAATTATGCTTGTCTAAGACTCCAGTCATTTGCATTCAATTTGTTCAGTTCATTTAATATCCGATTTTCGCTTTCTGATTCTTAACGATGCTTGCTTCAGGTTAAACTGAACATGGCTTTAAGCAAACTAATACAATATTTGTTCGGCCCGAACATTCTCGGGGTTTTTGGCGTACCGAGCGCAGAAGCGACGTACGAAGAGAACGTTGCCGAAGCGATTGGAAACCGGATGTTAATGTTCGGACGTGGACTACGCCACTTCTGCACAGTCGTATCTCCTGTAATTCTGGCCATGACATACAATCGCGGCTGGTATGAACCTCATTGTGCTATGAAGTTCATCCAGTACGTCATATTCTACTATTTAATTGCGTACTCGTTTCGAACAATTGGACGACTCTGCAGGTACGGTAGCAGCATACGTTTTGAATGACTGATGTGAGCGTTTAGCGAAGATTACCGAAAGTTTACAAATCTGCTGAACGAGGTGACAGAGAACAAGGAACCTTCACCTGGATCGGAAACGGCTCTTCGAAGATACGATTACGAAGTCTGTTGACGCGGAGTTTAGAGTTCGATACTCACATTTGGATTTCAGATTTTTATGGCTCCTATCGCTTATACAGCTGAGCCACGAGAAGGAAAACAATTCGCAACATTTGAAGTTAGCGAGTTTGTCGATATGGGTTCTCTCTGGAATAAAGTAAAGGATCCGCTTTGTGCTTCGGTGGTTCACTCGTTCGGAAGACGAATGTTGTATCCTGGTGCTACTTCGCTGTTCAAAACACTTTTTCAAGGCGTTCTTGATCAGGGTAGAAGAAGGCTTGTTACGGAACACGTAAGGTTACCTGATATAACGTAATCCAATATGTCTTTTCTGCAGAATGCTCGACGCAATGTGATAAAAACGGAAGATGGAAACCTAATTGACACGATGTTCGTCGACAATCGTCATAAGAATGGGAATGGGTCGAAGCTTGTGATAACTTGCGAGGGAAATGCGGGATTCTACGAAGTCGGAATTGCGAATGCTCCAATCGCTAGAGGATATTCAGTTCTCGGGTGGAATCACCCAGGTTTCGCACAAAGCACTGGATTACCGTATCCCGATCAAGAGTTGAACGCGATTGATTGTGTTCTGCAGTTGGCCACGCAGAAGTTGGGATTCAAGGAGTCCGACATCGTGATGTACGGTTGGTCGATCGGTGGATTTACCGCGAGCTGGGCCGCTGCCAACTACAAAGTCGGCGCTCTCATTTTGGATGCCACTTTCGACGATTTAGTTCCGCTTGCGGTTTCTAAAATGCCGAAGCCTGTTGACTTTGTTGTTCACTACGCTGTTCGCAATTACTTGAACCTCCACATTTCCAAGCAAGTACGCGAGAACAGTAGCTGTTGGTGCCTTATTGCAATCTTCAGGTTGCGATGTACAAAGGCCCTCTTGCTCTTATCAGGAGAACTGAAGACGACATCATTATCACCAACGAGGTTGGAAGCGCGAAAGAGCGACGAGCCTCTAACCGCGCGAACCAACTCCTGATAGATGTCATCAACAGTCGACATCCCGGACTCCTTCGCAACGAAGCTGATGTGGAGATCGTTAGGGAGTGGCTGGGACTCACTGCGTTGGCGCGAATCAACGCAGGACGAGGGGGAAACATCAATGAACTGAAGAGGTATTTGTTATTCAGCGGGTAGGTTATTCTTGTTTTGTCCATTCCAAGTTTGTTTTTGTTTAGACTGAACGATAAGGAGCGTTCCCTACTGATTTGCTATTACTGCGACAAGTATCTCGTCGACTTTGACTCCGGACACAACACTCCTCTGCCAGTTGATTTCTTCAACGTTCCAACCATATAATTGGACTAGCCCGATGGTGTGCGTGTTTCAATATTTTGTATACATCGTAATTTATGTAACAATCTAATCTCAATTGTAAAAGTTAATTTCGATGCAGATCCGATTTTGAAGAAACGCTGTTCGAACCAGTATTTTGAAGATTATACTTTTGAGCGAAGTGCGAGTTTGAAATGACCGTGACTTCGCGGATCGCAACATGTACACTATATACAGTTTTATCGCCTATAGTCAGTGGTCTATGATAAGGAAGAAGCGCACTCTGTGGAGTCACTTGTGAACGCGCAGTAATCCGCTTGTGTCGAGTGCGAATGAAACGAGAAGCTGTCGTAACTCCTCCACTTCCTGATCACCGCGTGTTGTGGATTGACCATTTTGCTGCAAACGATGCACCGCAGGCCCCACAGTGTTTTGCTGTTCGTGGTGCTGTCATCGTCGTTCACTAAACTCGCATCGCTGCTTGTGACTTCTGCTTGTGACGACTCCATTTGACTTCCTTCAACGTTCTCCGCGTTCTAAAATACATTTTATGCGCTTCGGAGTTGGATCCTACGGAAGAGACGTGTTTCCTCCACGCGTAGAGCAGACAGTCACAGTAGAACATGAAGACCACGTACACGACGTAGAGCTGAAAGGGAGGCGATTCGAGGGTTTGGCTACCCAAACTCACAGAGTAGGGTACGGTAAGCAGCTTCGTGAGACCCAGAAGCTCCCTGGCAGTGAAGTAGAGACTTGGCTCCATGACCGCCTCCCTCCCGCGTTGAAAGAAAACGAACGGATTGTAGGGATTCAAGAAGAAAATCTTCAAAATGTCGACGAAGAACGTGATGACGGTGTGCATGTTGTGCGCGCTCAGCCAGCAGATCCACCACAAGAAGTGTCGCGGCGTCTTCTGAAATTTCAGAGCATCGCAGTGTCCGAAAGGGAGGAAACGACTAACGATCACGTAGGCGAAGATGGTGACCATGGGGAGAAAAATCCCTGGAGTGGCGAACACCATTATGAGCGTCTGTTTGAGGCGAATCTGATTCTCTGAACGCTGCAGGTTCAGGGAAGAGCGACGGGAGTGGAGACTCACGGACTCGATCGTCGATGTTGTTCGGAATGCGGAGTGTCATCTTCTCGCGCGACCCGTCACCAAACTCCTTGTAGAAGACAAAGGCGGTGCTCTGCTTCAGACGCTCCCGCTCGATGACGCTTTGCTCCCGCGCGCTCAGCAGAGGGTCTTTGATGTGCAGGTAGCAGTCGAAGAATACCGCCGCCGTTAGGCACTAAACATCGCGTTGTTTACAACCTTGCAGGCGACAATCGGATTATTCCCCCACCCTCAATCCCGAAACATGTCGTCTGGTAAACAGGAAGCGCCCGGAGTCTAATCCCCTTTCCCGCGCTGCTGCAATCAATTAAGCCAATTTATGCGCAACATTTCACTGAGGATCATTAGTTCCGTGGTCAGCAGCGTAGAAGACGCGGCATTCTTCATCCGGTAAAACCCTAATTGGCACAGAAAAATGTGCTTTCGCCGCTGCCTTCCGTAAACGGTGATTAATCGTCGTTGCGCGGCCGGCATTTCCACGACGACGTCAACAACGCAGCAGAGCGCGCGTACGCTGTCCGCAGAATTTGCAAAAAACGACATTTAAATGCAAACAATATACGCGTTGTTCGCGTCTTCCACGACGATCGCCGGAATTCGTAGCAGTCGTTACCGTAACCCAGACTTCAATTCACGGTCACCTCACGCGATTGTCTACATTCCGTAGGCGTGCGACCACGCAATCCGACTCCATAAAATGTCGATTCGAAAGCGGATTTAAGTTTTTTAGGGAGTATAGAGAACGATTAAAGGTTACGGTGGAGATTGAAATGAGATAGAAAACGGCTGAAAATAGTATTTCCGTTGTGACATCTGACTCCTCTTCTACTTTTAGCGCTCAGAGATCAAGTAAACTCAAGATAAAACAAGATTCCGCGTCTGCATCAACGAGACAAAGAACTCAATTGAGGCGGGAAGATTCGCAGAGAACTCACCCAAGTGTATGCAGCGCCGTAGAAGATCGCCCTTCGACGATCGGGCGTCGTGCATCCGATCCTCCTCGGGGGCACATTCGCGTAAGAATCGATTCGCGAGTCGAAATTCGCGCTCCGAATCGTCAACGACTCGACGCTCATTCACTCTCGACACCTCTGAAACGCGGTGGTGATCATTGCTCGCCCTCCGTCACTCGTTCAGCGCAAAAGTAAGCAAATTAACTCGCTGCGCAATTAGTCCCTAGACGCTTTCGGCCACGGCGAGCGAGTGCGACCAGTGCAACGGGGAATAAAACGCCGCCACGAACACCGAAAAATGAAAAGCATTCGGTGCGCGATCGCATGACAAAAGACAAACGTCGGAAGGCGGCTAAGTAGCTCAATTGCTCAGCTGCTCACTACACTCCTTAGTAACAGTCGATCGTCTGGCGGCTCTTTTGGGAAATGAGGAAGTGATTCCCCGCCGCCTCCAGGAGTGCAGATGACGTGTGACACTCAATGAGGAGGTGATTGGTCGGTGTTCGTCGATTTATGGTGCCATCGGCGTTTCCATTCAGCGCTCCGCGATCCCATTAGGCGTCGTCGTCCGCGGCATGGCGCGCCCTCCGCTTGTACTTATGCTAATTTCTAATTGAATCCAATGAGCGACGTTTGCACGCTGCAAAAAACGTATTTATTTACACGTAACAATGTCAGAAAACAATTCGCTGACCACCACCGGGAGGGAGAACACCCTTCTGCTTGATTTTTGGCTTCTTCGGTCTTGGATTATTGTTGCAGCTATCCTCACCGGACTCCTCCCCCTGTGTGTTTTCAAGCGCACTTTCCGCGTCGCCCTTTCGCGGGGTCCTATCCGCGTGACAAATGCGCACACGTTCGCAAACGATAACGATGATTGTGAGTGGCAGCAGAACGACGAACATCGTTGCTGGGAACGTGTAGCGATAGTGTCTCTGAAATAAAGTTGGACACCGAGCAACTGATGAATTTGCCTACCACATAGAGCTTCGTCCAATCGGTCTCCTCTTCGTATTCGCAATCCAAACCTTCGAAACCGTCCTTGCACTCGCATCGGAATTGCCGTCTGAAGCTGTCGTCGGGTACACAGGTGCCGTGGATGCAGGAGAGCAGTCCTTCAGAGGAACACGCGTCGAGCGGAATTTCACAGAACTCTCCTTTGAAGCCATTTGTGCCGCAATCGCACCTACATGCATTTGCACGTTACGAGGAGCTTTGCACGTTACTTACGTGTAATCGAGGATGTTTTCCGTTGACTTGACGCAAATTCCGTGTTGACAATCGTGATGCGCGCATGCATCGGACTTCTTGTGGCAGTCGTCGCCCTGAAAGCCACTCGGACAAATGCATCTGTAACCTCTCCGGAGTTCGTCGTTATCGCAGAGTCCGCCGCCGTACTTCTTCTCGATGTCGCACGGGAAGCAGTGGCCTTCACCACACACACCCGTTCTGCAGATTTCGAATGATGAATCCGTACAGTTCATCGCTGACACAATTAGAGGTTGAAGCGGCACATCGAGTATATCGTGACTTACAAGCTCCATCGACTTCCTGTTTCATAGCGCAAACACACGCGAACTCCATTTCTTTCTCCCGCGCTTCGTCTTCCGTCAGAATGTGACATGTGGCGCCCATGCTACCACAAGGATTCACGCTTTCGTGGCACGGATTCCTCCGATCACAGAATTTCCCTATATAGCCTTCGTGGCAGCTGAAGACATCGGCTAGAAAGAGATGCGCGTTATTCTAACCCACTTGCAAGCGAACAAGCTGCCAGTTCGGATTTCCACACAATTCCCGTGTTCGCCGCATAAATCCTTGTTCGTCCCGCAAATATCCGTCTTGATTTCGACAGAGCAGAACGTTCCCTCCCATTCGTCCTCCATTGTTCCAGGTCTCTTGTTGCATTCACACTTGGGGATGAGCAAGTTCTTACCGTTGACTGGAACAACTAGAAAGAACGAAGCAGAGGGGTCACTTACTGTTGTGCACTGCTGGAGCGCACGTTCCAAATGCCGAACATCCCGTTGCGTTGACTATTTTAATCTGTTTCTTGCTTGAATTAGTAACCAAACTATCGTATGTTCTCTTCAATTCATCGGCAAATTCCGGGGAATGCACATAGAGGCATTCATATGCGTCCATCGGATTCTTACAGGGGTCCCGGCATTTTTCGTATTTGCCAAAATCTAGGCCCTCGTCCGCGTCCGGTATCTCCACTATTTCGCAATGCTTTCCGGAGAGCTTCGGCTTAGGACGACCTTCCGGAGCATTTCCAACGTCTTTAGGACACTTGCAGTGAGGTTCCAGAATTTTTGTGGCTGGATTCTCGTTGGTCGTGCAAGTTCCTTCATTGTAGCACGGGAAATCAATACATGGATTGACGTACTGACAGCGATCGCCGCTGTAGAACTGCTCGCAGTGGCATGTACAAGTAACATTCTCTCCGTTCTCTGTGACATGCGCGATGTCGCCATCGAAAACAATACCGTGGTGGTTACAGTAATCTTCAGCGCACTTCTGTAGCGCTTTCGAGAATTCACAGAAAGGTCCGAAGTATCCTTCTGTGCACTCACATCTAAAGACGCGTTTGGAACGAAGGGAAACACGACTTACTCGTATGAAATGTTGATCAACAGGTTTTTCATATGTGACGAGATCTCCTCGATCGCCTTCAAAGAGGGCTTGATGTCCGGATCCAATGCAGTTCGAGACTCTGTCACTGCGTTACATGTCGCACCGTTCTTGCAGCGGTGATTCTTGCATTTCTGCGGGTGTTTCGCGAATTGGCACGTTTTTCCGAAAAACTCCTGTGAGCATTTGCAATAATATCTACAAAATCGGATTGTCCAACGAGAGAGTGATGCAGCAACTTACGATTCGCCGAAGGAAACACATTTTCCATTGTTCCTGCAGAGATTCGCGTTCAAACAGGGATTGAACACGATGCCCATTCCCGCTTTCATCGTCAGGCGATTGGCGGAAGCATATGGCTCCTTGATGAATTTTGGGAGCGTCGGAATCTCCGCACCGAGTCCCTTCGCCTTCGACAGCGCCTTTCCGAATCGACTCGGTTTGTTCGCACGTTCCTTTATTGTTGATTTATGCGTTGAGAAAACGCGACAGTCGAATTCATCTAGAAAATGTGATTACGATCATGCGCACTGAATATTCGCTTCGAAGAATGGAGGAACGAGCGCCCACTAGTATTCCCAGAGAGCACAAAATTCAGTCCCCAAATTCCGGAACTCTTACAATAGATTGCAACGGCAGCAATGAAATGCGCGATGAAATGGCGGTGCAGATTGCTCAACAATCGACAACACCAATTCTGCAAGAAAATATCGTGCGAAACGTGCGCATTTCGCATAAATCGCCCCGCTCGATTTGAGTCTCCTCCGCTGTCCCTCTTCACTTTCACATGTTTGACCATCGAGAATTAATCCTTACTCGCAAGAAGAAGTAGCGTGACGAAAAGAAGAACGAAGCTCGCAAATCGGCCCATTTCGATCGACAAAAACTCGCACAATGACCGCCGCGGAATGCGCGCTGTTTGTCTTTGTCT
This sequence comes from Steinernema feltiae, assembly GCA_007213375.1. Taxonomy (NCBI): domain Eukaryota; kingdom Metazoa; phylum Nematoda; class Chromadorea; order Rhabditida; family Steinernematidae; genus Steinernema; species Steinernema feltiae. The sequence goes on from MQUG01003258.1 coordinate 204,563, forward strand.
ACATTGTAGACAAAGACAGACAAGAGGTAGACGCTACACCTCTAATCTGTCGTCTCATTGCAATTACCGAAACTGTTTGGAGACAACGCGACATCTGTTTGCGCAACTCTTCACCTCTCCAGTTTTTTCCTCTTCGAACGCTCGCGATGACCATCCGACGACCGGTCTCTCGGATAATTACGGGTATTTAAACATTGTCCAAAGGGCAGCAAAGCAGTCACTTGTTGCTACCAACTTTGCGATGGTCTCCAGAAGTGCGACGATCGTCCTCTGCTTCGCCATCTTCTCTGTCGTGTTCGCAGAGGTATTCAGATCTTGCAGAGCTGTTTGCAACTTTTCTCACTTTGCAGAGCGAAAACGTGATTAGGGCAAAACGCCAATGCTCCTGCAACCCACCGACTCCCGGCTGCAACTGTGCTCCCGCTGCCATTCCTCAACACAACCAATGCGCTACAGATTGTACGCAGAGTTGCGTGACCAAGTGCGAGGAGAGCAGAACCCCGGCCACGGTATGTCAATCTAGTTGTGCGCCGGCGTGCCAGAAGTCGTGCGAGCAACACGCCGCGCATATCACCGTAACCGTCGAGAAAAGTTGCACTCCTTCTTGTGTCAAAGCATGCGCTTCGGATGCTCAACCCGCCGTCTGTCAAGCCACGTGTGTGGCCCAGTGCCAGCCACAAGTTCCTCAAGCTCCGCAATGCGCCCCGGTCTGTCAGCCCGCGTGCAATCCTCAATGTGTTCAACAGCAGCCGGCTCCTGCTCCTCCCGCTCCGATTGTCGTCGTCATCAGATCGCAGCCGACTATCCCGCCACCAGCTCCGGTTCAGATGCAGTGCGCTCCGCTGTGCCAACAGGCGTGTGTCCAGCAGTGTGTGCAGACGCAACCCGCAATGCAGTGCCAACCTGTGTGCCAACAGACCTGTACGAACACGTGTCAACACACCCAAGAAATTGTCCTACCATGCATGGCTCAGCAGCCCATGCAGTGCGCTTGCAACGCAGGATTCATGCCCTGTGGCGGAAGTCAGTGCTGCAGGACATTCTAAATACGTATTTATTTGTTGCTCAAAATCCAGAAGATATAAATTATAAATTCAACGTAACAACGATTCGTTCTCCGGGGCTCATAAATAATAATGGCCTTATGTACATCTCCAATCAATTCCGTTAGGCCTGCTTCTCCAAGTGAGCCTTCAACTGTTTGAGCACTTGGTGCTTCTGAGCTGGAGTCGTCACGTTAACAGTTTCCTGTAAATCAAATTTGTTATACACTCGGATCCCGAGAACATATCTACCTTCAGCGAAGCGAGGAATAGAACCTTCTGCTCTGGTAGCATGCTTCGGATCAAATTGAATCTGTTGGCGTAGTGATTATGGATGTACTGCTGACATGTTGCATTCATTGATGATTCCGCATTTGCTCGACGAACTGGAGGCCTCTTGCGTGCAACCTTTCTTCTGCGAGGATTCTCCTCATCACTCGACGACTCAGATGACGAAGACGAAGAATTTGAAGTACTCGCTTTGCTGCCCGCTTTCCTCTTTTCTTCATCACTGCTCATTTCACCATCTTCCTTCTCTTTCTCCAGGCGTAATCCTTCTCGAGCCTTTCTTCTTTTTTCACGCGAAGTCAATCTCTCACTGCTTTTCTCAGAACTAGTATCGCCATCGACAGATCCTGTTTCGTCTTCGTCTTCTTGGATTTCCAATCCAGCACGCATCTTCTTAACCTTTTCTTGTCGCTGTATCTGCAGGCGAGCTCTCTTCTCTTGCTTTGCACGCAACTTCTCGTTTTTTGCCTGCACGTAGCGATTCGGAACTTCCTTTTTCACAACCACCTTTTCTTGATCTGCAGTCATTTTCCCCCAACTTGCGAATGAAAGTTCTTGACCACCAATGATAACATTTCCATGTTCATCTTCATCGATGTCCAACTCGCCATCTTCTTTATTGCCAAGCTTGATTGTTGTAGTATTGAGTAGCTGACCAACACCCGCAGACATCATCAGAGCACGTTTTCGGTCAGCATTTTTCGATTTTCGGCTTTTCTAAACGCATTAATGTTAATGTCAACTCAGAAAAAAAATTGATTGCATTACCGAAGGCAAGTAAGGAACATAAGTGGGCGCGCATGCTTCTACCATTGTCTCCCGAACCATGTTCTTTTCAGTTGCAACAACTTTCTTCCAAATCCTGAAACGCTTTTAATTGGAACAAAAAATGTCCGCTAGACTTACTTGACCAGCATATCAAGGTGTCTTTGCATCCACCCAACAGGCGCAGACTTTAAGTGCGTCTCCAGCACCTCGAGAAACGTTTCTTTCAACAAAGTATCAGGCAGCCCTCCAAAGTTCTTGCTCACTTCATCGCATAGCTTCCAAAGCTCTTCGACTTCGTTCAGCTCTGCCCAGTTGATACGTGTATTGGAAATGTGCTCCTCGAATCCGTAAACGACTGCTTCGGGCGTAACTTCGGGTGCTGGTGCACCTGCTGGAACAGATGAATGCGCCGGATGTGTAGCTGATGTGCTGCTAGTGGACTGTCTTCTTGATTGGGAACCGTTCTTCACGGGGGAAGCGTTGCAGCTTCCATTTGCAGGTCGGAGATCTGGCGACGCGTCATAAGTGACGTATTCGGTTGGGCTGAGCAATCGAATGACCTGCTCTTCGTCGCCATCGTTGATCGGTGTACCATCAACGTCGCTCAAGGCAAGCTGGGCCTGTTCTGCAGAAGTAAAGACTATCTCAGCCTGCGTGTATATGCCTTGAGCCAGTGTGCTTGACACTATCTGAAATTGGACCAAACAAAGTTTTTGTTACATTCATTACAACTACTGTACCTGAACAGACTCTAAGCTGCCGTCGTCGAACATCGCTTTTATTAAATCCTTATCAATCGAAGAAACCAATTTAATGGCATAAAGAGTTCTGTTCGCCTTCTCTCCTCCCTCATTGACTATGAACAAGAGAGGAGGTTTTTCTGGAGCTGTGGTGAGACGTTCGACCGCGTCGTCTAAATAAACCCTTTGGTAATGTTATCTGAAGAGCTGAGAGCTTACAAAACGACTTCGAGGCTTGAACATGCAGCTGATTACCGTCAACGCTCATCTTGCGGACCTTCTCAAAATTCGCAGACGCATCTTCGACAGTGGAAAATACGACACTGAATCCGCCACACTTCATGCCATTCGGCTTCTCTGACTTCTCGAACCACACATGACAGGATTCAGCTTTCTCCAGAAGCTCCATTAGAGTTGCGTCCTTCATCCAGCCTCCAGGGCATTTGAGGCCAAAAGCACGAAATCGTCTCGACGATTCGTTGCCACCTTCGCTGTCGCTGAGAATGTGCACCGGTGGGTGGTCCATTATCCGTCCTGAAGTCGCAAAATGCATTTCACGTCATCCGGATTTATAATCGCGTACAGGCAATGCGTTCAGACTTAAATTATACCAATGCAATTGGAGTTTAAAAAACAGGAACTTTTGTTAATTCGAATATGCAATTTGCAGATGTGAAAGATGAACGTGGGGAAACGGAAGTAAGCACACAAATTACCAAATCCGACGTTGATTTCACAACTGCACACGATTTCGAGCAACTCGCAGAGTTGACCGACTTCTTCTTTTCGAAAATTCGCCGACTTCACCGCGCTTGTCGAAGCAATTGATTCCCGGCGCGACTTACATTAGCAAAGTACGGTCGACGCTGTATTGCATCAGTCAACGCTGTTGTTCAGTAGGCGAACGTGCGATTCGTTGAAGCATTCGTTTTATTTTGTGGAGCTTCCCATAATTTCCGCGTTATCTTTCAGAATTTCACATTCCGCGATGCGTGTTGCTTCCGTTCTTCGCATCGCTTCGCGCGCTCTCCAGAAGTCCGTCGTCGGAGTGCCAGTGACGGCCCGTTTCGCTCCTGCCTTCGCTCGAAACTTCACAACCACACCTAAAAGTATTTCACATTAATGCGTACAAGTTTAATTGATGTCCTTAGATTTTTCTGGTGTTGCCTCCCAACTTGCCGAAGCTTTGAACAATGAAATCAAGGCCGAGAAGCAGCTTGAGGCCGAGAACCTCGGTGGGGCGCAGGCTCCCACGATCCCTGGATTCACCATCTCTACTAAAGATGCCGAAGTCACTCTCGCCAAGACTCATGGTTCGGAGAAGATCAAGGTTTTCTTCAATGTGAATCATTCCGTCAATATGGATGAAGAATTCGAAACTGAAGGAGGAGAGGAAACCGAACCGGTCCCTGTTGCTCTTCCCCCTCTTGATGTCGAAATTACCAAAGGAAACCAGCGATTCTGTTTCCACTTGGATCTCGTTCACGCCGAAGATGAGGGACAGTACGACTACAGCGTCGCTGAGTTCTATGTTGCTCCTGTCGGAACTGATGAAGCTGTCCCGGACCACGTATACGCTTCATCTGGAAAATACATCGACCCTGTATTGGCTAAAACTTGTTTCATATTCTATATTTCATATTTAGAGTCTCCACGACCTTCTCTTCGTCCAGTTCCTTGAAGAGCGTGGCTTTTCTCAAGAATTCTGCCAGAACGTGGTCCACTACGCTACTCACTACGAACACTCGCAGTACGTGAACCTTCTGGACCAGATCAAGAATTTTGTCTCCCAGCATTGAGAAGAACACTTAGTAGACCGTAGGAGCCCCATCGTATCTCAAAGTTTTACCTGTTGATTTTATTTGTTATAACTTGTTGTAGAATAAAGGGTAGCTGACAGGTTGATTTTAATTATTTTCATAGCCACTGCTTTCCCAGTTCATGTGCGTCAAACGAAAAATAAGTTTATCACATATGCTGAGAACGACCGTATTGCTTTCCTCCAATGGTAACGCTCGGTTTCATCGGTCCGCCATCGGGATTCTTCTTCGTCTGTTGACTAGGTTTATCACGCCCAACTCCATCGTCGCCTTCGTTATTCCTGGTCTTTGCTTCTGTGTTCTTACCAAAGCCGAAGATTCGCTTGAATGGATTCGTCTTCTTCTGGGAGTCGTCGTCTCCGCCTCTGGCTTCGACCACGGTCTTTTTACCAGTCTTCGGATCAATCTTCGTCATTCCTTTTCCTCCTTTCTGACCTTTGTAGACGAAATTGCTCGGGTGAGGGTTGTAGCCAGCGCCGATCGTTTGACTCTCGTTGGCGTTGGAGCTTCCGGCATACGCTCCGGTCTTCTTAGTTGACATTCGCTTTCCCGTCTTCGGATCGATGAAGGTTCCACCCTTGCCTCCGGCACCACCGTCTCCTCCGGCTCCTCCAGCTCCTCCAGCTCCTCCAGCTGCCCCGTGCAGTGCATCGGCGCCTTCGCCATCGAAATTCACATCAGCTTCTTCTCCGTCGATTTCTCCTGCGCCACCTCCTCCAACTCCGCCTGTACCGCCAGCATTCGCATCAGCAGGATATTTCGACTTGTCGACGTAGAATTTGCTCGGATTCCTTCCGCTGCCGATCAAGAATCCACTAGGCTTTGGTTTCCCATCTCCCTGGTAAGCCGGGGGGTTCGCACCATAGCCGGGAGGAGGTGCATTCGGATCGTAGTTGTTGTTTCCTGCTTCGCCTCCTTCGAATTCGCCTTCAGTGAACCCTCCGCCACCACCTGGTTTGCTGTTGAGATTCGTCTTCGTTTTTGTTCTCGATTTCTTGCCACTCGCTTCCGTGCCATCCTTGCTCTCGTTCGAGTTGTCGTCAGTGCGAGAATGTTGGCCTGAATAGCCGCAAATGAGCCTCATTATCAGTTAACGTTTCCTCTTACTAGTTTCGCAGCCAGAATTGCAAACGCAATCGCACGGTTCGCCGTTTTCTTCGTGGGGACAGTGGTGACGATGGTGACCATGATGACCGTCCTCGCCGTTGTGCGCATTGCGCACTGAAAGGGGCAAACAGATTTTGCATGGATGGTAAACAGTATGTTGACTTACTCATGGCCCAAGCCTTCTTCATTCGAGGAATCCGCCATGCGAGCATGTACAGAACGATCAGCGTTACGATAAAGGTGACCATGAGGCCGATGGTCACCGTTACAGCCAACGGCGCAATTTGGTGCTGCCATTGTCTGAAAGAATCGGAAGTTACGGATTTGAGGATTCATAAACTTACAAAGCGGGACACCCATCTGTAGTCGTTGCAGGCTTTCCTGTAGTAGTGAGTGTCAACGTTTCGTCTTCTTCATATGATTTCGCGAAGGTTGTGTTCTTGTCCTTGAGAAGACCGACTTCCGACGAGTACAAACTCAGCAGATACTCTACGCCACCCATCGCCATCGTTGATCCAACACGAAATGAATTTAGCGAGAAAAGAAGCGCACAAAACACACGCGAAGCAGACCGAACTTCTCCTGACCACACCAGTTGGCGAACTGACCGGCCGGTTCCCCTCTTCAAGACTTAAGAGGGCGGCGAATAGGTGATCAAATAGGGAAAGTCTAGACGCGCAGCAAAATGCAGAGTACGACGGCTGCGTTTGCAAACTCATCGAAACACGACACTTGTAAAGGCGAACAGAAAATTTATACATATTAAATTAAACCAACAGTAACAAGTTCCGGCTATTCCTGGTCATCGTTGACGAGCTCTTCGTCACCTTCGCCAGGGATATTCTCAGCGGCGGATTCATCCATCGCCTCCACGTCAGCCACCGGTTCATCGCGATCTTCTTGCATCTCGGCATCATCCACATTTCTTAACGAACCGATTATCGCACAACCAAAGATTCCAGTACCTGTTAGCAAGAACACCAGAAGAAGGTCCTTCAAACTGCAAAGCTGACTGAGACTGACTGCGGGTCCGCGATTTACGACGTTCAGTCCTGTCTTCGCTAGGGGGTTCTCTATCTTTATTCATTAAATTGTCGATCCTTTTAGTCAACGTTCTACCATCTTCTACCACCTGCAAAGAAAGAAACAGTGAATGTGTGACGATGGAAGACGTACTGGTTCGTAGTCCATGCATTTCGATGCGTACTGTCTGGCTACCAAGAGATTCTTTTTGTCAATGTAGTAGTTGGCCAAATACTTAAGGCAGGCGCACATGTTGTCGACGTGCTCAATGTCAGCATACTCAACTACATAAGTTTCATAAGCTGCAGCCGCGTGTTCCATTTCCTTCCGACGCTCACAAACTTGCGCCAAATGGATTAATGCAGTTCCCTCGATATCGCCGACTTTGTACGCTTTGATGTAAGTAGCCTTTGCTTCGGGCAGTCGATTCACATTTTCGTAGACGTTTCCTAGAGCCACAAGCATTCGTGAATCGTCAGGTCTGAATTATAGTGATTTACTATCGAATTCGACCCCAGGCAGACGTACTTGCAACGATGTGCGCGTTTGTAGTATTCCAAAGAATACGAGTTCATTTTCAAAATGTCGTAGAGCTGACCCAGCCCGTACCAGCCACGTGCATCACTGGGATCTATTTCTGTTGCTTTGCGATAGGCTAAACAGGCTGCTGAGCTGTTCTTTACTTCCATAAACTCGTGGCCAACCAGAACCCAGGGGAGCGAAGCAAGCGGATTCAGGCGAATCGCTCTCTGAAGAAAAGCGATTGCCTTGTCATGTTCTCGTCTCAAACTGTAGTAATTCGCTAAAACACACGAATGATCCATTATTGCAAGGAATAGAAGAACCAACCAAGGATGCAGCAGACCTCATAAGTAAACTTGTGAGTCTTGTATAATTCTTGAGACAACTGACATAGTTTCACTTTGTTGCCTCTCACGTAAAGTGAGTCAGAATACAGATCCATCAGGTGAATGCGATAAGGGTCGTCCTCCCGAATCCTTTGGAATTCGTTCAAAGCGCTTTCGTGTTCCTGCATCTTGGCTTTACAAGCGGCCAAAGGTGCGTTTATGTAGTGAACGGACAGTCCAAAACCTTTGTTACGCAACAGTTGATAAATAACGACAGCGAATCTGTGATGCTGAAATCGGACCAACGCGTCCGCCCGGAATATGTTCATCATCCAGTAATGGTCTTTCGATTCCACACATTGAATCTAATCTTTCTTTAGAAGAGGTTCTACAAATATTCAAACCTCGTTGACATCTTGCATCGTTTGTATGAGTTCTCTGTATGCTGGCCAGAAACGTCGCTCTCTGCTGACCACCTTCTGGAACGTACTTGTGGCCACATCCAGCTGCTGCATGGATGCTTGCACTCGACCAAGGCTGCAAAGGCACAATTAAAAAACACGAGAGAACCAAGTAGATTACATGTAGAGCAGAAAAATATCCATATTGTCGCCCTCTTTGCGTTTCACTTCCAGAAGCTCTTGGAGCATCTCCTTCATGTCATCGTCTACGTAACGCTCCCTATCACGGTTCTCGCGATTGATCAGTTCTGCTTCAACCTCAAGCCGGTTGTGCTCAGAAGCCTAAACAAACCCTAACGAAATTGCTTCCAAAGCTTTCTTCACTAACCAGAAATCGAGCCCAATAATACAGGAAAGTGACCTCGGCAGTTGGTTTCTCAATCTTATTCAGGTAAAATGTAGCCCGGTGAAATTCCCTCTGCTGTATGAGTGCCCATCCAAAGCCGACTTTATAGTTTGAGCGCCACGAATGAGATTGCGTTATCGCTTTATCCGTTTGCAGGCATCGCTCATGCTCTTCTTGCCATTCCTTTGGCACTTGGCACATGATTTCGGTTGCCCTAAACGCGATTTTAATGAGGATATAAATTAATTGAGTCTACCAAGACATCCCATCAATCAAGCACCGCTTGTGACACTCGTCATACAGCCAAGTAAGATCGGGCATCACGTCTTCATATGAGTATTGGACGTCCGCCGATCCCGTTGTGCGATCGCGATTCGGACGAGTCACCGATGCCGGAAGGGTTTTGGCCGTGAACGGGTGCCCGCCGGTTGGTACGTCGTCCATAGCTGCAAAAATCGGGGAAGTTTAGAATCTAGAACGTGACACATTGGCTGTGGGGAAATTCACGCTCGGAAAACAGAATATGCAGAAATTAGTCAAGACCTTCAGTCAGCAGCTGGAAACCCAATGGAATCATTCGCAAATACAGAAAGACGCCAGAAATTGCGGAGAAGCGGTCGCGGCGGATGAAGACGAGAACATCTGACGAAAACGAAGTCGCTCGCGCCTTTCGCGGGTCCCGCGACGCAGAAATTTGTGTCCGAATCTAGAGTTCGTGGAAAGAACGAGCGACGGAAACAGAACCGCGACGATCCGAAGCCTTCGCAAACGTCAACGATCGGGGTTTACTTGAACTGAGAACACAAAACGAATTCACACGTTCAACTTTATTTTGCACATCAAAGTTGTTCGCAGCCGCGATGCGTCCGGTCGATCCGTTTCTCTACTTCTTCGAACTGGAAGACGATTCGCACTGGGAAAGATCTCTCTGAAACAGCGAAATCCAATCAACGCACAATCCGTCGCTGTCGCTCACCTGCGAAACGAAACGCTTCGAAGTCTGCGACGGATTAGGCGTCTTCGGTCCCTCGGAGAAGACGAATCTGATGAAAGTGATGGAGAAGAGCCACGTGATGCCACAGAACCAGGCGAATGCAACGAGCTGAAACGAGTTGACTGCGCGTGGAAGCGACGCGGCGACTTACGATTCCGAAGTAATCGGTGATCTCGAACTCTTGCTTCGTGTAGGCCATCCTTTGCGTCGCTTTCCGCCCCAAATGGCGCTTCTTTCCGCGGTGAACCGCGCCTTTCTGTCTAGACTCGAAGGCAAAATCTTTTATTTCATCATCATAAGAAGGTTTTCAAGAACTCAAGAAACAATAAATAAGCGGAATTTCTGCGTCAATCTAGGTGCTCTGAATCGCGTCGAGTTCTCCGCTCCTTGTGCCGTTATCTGCAACCACGACTTCCACATTCGCCGCGGTTTCCGGATTGTTTGCAGTAGCCGTGAGAACGTTTCCCGAAGGCGCGTAGACGCTCGTCGCGTTCGGCGGCTTCCTGCAGCAGCAACAGCAGCAGAAACCCACGACAGCGTTGCCGATCGCCTTGTTTTTGAAGAGACAAACGACCGAAAGGAAGCCTAAAAATGAGAAATGAGGATTGGGGAATTGAGGGCGCAGGAGAGATCGGATACCGAGAATGAGCTGCAGAGTGGTCATGTAGAAGACGTTGACGGGGAGCGGAGTCTGCGGGGAGCTGAGAATCATCGAGAAGCAGAAGTTTAAGAGGATCATTGGGAATCCGAGAGTCAGTGCCAGGGAGGACGTCTGAACGGCGTGGATATGGTGGGCGATGCGAGGCTACCGTATACCTGGGCGATTTCGCTGGAAGTGTCGTTGTCCGCGACCATCCGTTTGCGGTTGAAATAGAAGAGGAACAGGAAGAGGATCATGTTGAGCGCCGTCGAGGCGACGTTGATGACGAGGAATCGCACGTGTCTCTGCAATTTGGTCGATTTTGAGAATGCGAAACGCGAATTTCAGCTCACCTTCCCCAGAGGGACGAGTTCATAGTTCCAGATTGCCTCCGACGAGTCGTAGTGGTAGAAGGGCTCGCCGTCGAAAGGGATCAGCATGTGCGCGCCGAGAAACGTGGCCATGAACGCCCAGGCGAGCGTCCTGCGGCCGGTGAAGAGCGTCTGCGTGAGTTTCTTGCTCTTGAGGGCGAGGATGCGGTTGATGTAAAGGAGAAGCGCGGCGACGAACATCGCGGTCCACGCGCCCACTTGCAGACTCCCGACGGTCGGCATTCCGCCGCACGTGATGAAGTCGCATTGGAGCAGCGAGTAGAAGCTCGCGAGCAGGCCTGAAACCCCGAGAAACGCGTCAAATGACGACAGTTTGTAGTTTTCCTGTCAGCAACGAGGCGGAGAAGCCAAAATGAGGTGTTTTGGGAGAGGGGAATGTGACTAACAAGCGTGTTTAAGCGGCAAAACACAAAATTAACCCGCGGGTCATGTTTTCTGATTTCCGGTCGTTGATTTTCTATGAATAAATGCAAACAGATGCTTTTAGCAGCTTACAAGAGCATCTGCTCGCCACAAATACGCTTGAAAACAGCATAAAAATATTCCCGGTTTTCTGCGCAATTTGATCTTTTGGTACTCTGGATGCAGGGACAGCAGCATCAAACGTCACAGAGGAGGTTGAAAACTGACCCGTGAGCACGATGTTCACCGTGACCAACGTAAAGAAGAAGGCGAGGAGCTGGTAGAAAGGTTGACGGAGGAAGTGCGGCCGGAAGAGGACGAAGATGACCAGAATCGAGGGGATCAGAGCGGCGAGCGAGAGCGCCAAGTAGAGATAACCGAAGAAGTAGACGAAGGGATTCTCCTGCGCGTCGGCGCGTTCCTGTGCAAGTCGTTCGACGATCGACTCGTCGATGGTCCTGTTGCTGGCGAACGCGTTCGGCATCTTCGTGTCGAGGAATTCCGCCAAAAGCGAGGAGCGGAGAGAGAAGAAGGTAAAGTGAGTGAAGAGCCGCGACGCGCGCGCGCTCAGATTTAATTAAAGTGAAGCTGCGAAGGGGACTGAGCACCTGGGAGAGCGCGCGCGCGAGAGCTATTTCCTCACCGCGTAATACGAATTTGCTGTGAGCATCGGAGGGATTCGCGTGCACACGAGTAACGGATTTCCGCGTTGCCACGGCGACGGACGGGGAAGTGGCAGAGTGCGCGAGGATTCGAGTCAGAGGCGCGAAAGTTTGGTCGGCGATTAAGAAATTCAAAGTTCTCGAAAACTTTGCGAGGTTCAGCGGGAAGCGAGTTAGGGGGAGGGGAGAGTTAAGGGCGCACTTTTGTTTTCGCTGGATAAGTTGCCTGAGAAGGCGGATTCGGCTAAATCTGGACGGAATTGTGCTTACGCATCCAAAAGGCGGTCGGGCGAAGTTCCTGGTAGAAGTGAATTATCAGGAAACCGCACTTCAAAGCATCGCGACCTGAAAGATCTTTAAAATTAGTCCTAAAAGTGCTTCCGATTGACATCAAATTCACATTCAAATGCCGCGCTTCTCTCCGCTAGGAGAATCGAGCGTCAGCGCCAAACAGATTTAGTTCATCCCGCGATAATCCCGAAATCCGCGACTTTTGAAGTCTTTGCGCAAACGCGCCACAGACGTCACGAGCAACGACTTTTGCCAGGGATCTCCTCAAATTACGCGTCTATGGCGCTCGGCTGTGATCTACGGACGTCAGTTATCATATTCTGGACGCTGAAGAGCAAAACTTGGAGGTACGAGGAATTGAAAAACGGACTTCTCGCACGCGAAGCGAGCGCTCTACCAATGAGCTATACACTCCTGCAGCAATCGACTCTCCTAGGCACATGTGGCCACGAGAGTTGACGTCAGAAGCGAAATTACTTCAACGCGGAAAGCAGCGCAGAAGAAGTTGCGGAAACAGAGTTCAGACCCACATTCTTCATAAGTTCGTCCTCAATCGACGACCGCCCAAGTCTTCTTTCTAAAAACAGCACGATTGCGTTTGTTTTGAAACGACGAGCAAGACAATCGGCTAATATCCCGAAAATAGCTCCTTTTCGCGGGATTAGAGCATTGAGGTGTGTGTTAATGCTTGTTTATTGTCGCGCTGGCTCCTCCGGAAACGGCGGTCAGCGGTCAACAGATGGGCGACCTTCCACGTTTCAATCTTTGATTCTTGGCAGAGACGGCGGACAATTTGTTTTTGCCATTCACGAAGAGGTGATTAATACTAACAGAGAGAGTCACACGATGCACTGAATCATGGACGTGGGAGAAAACCTTTTAAAATACGTTGTTATAGTAGAACGACTCTCTTTCCCACAATTCTCTGCTGCACTGACGCAAACGCGTCAACATTAAGACTTTTTCCTTGAAAATCGCGAAGAATTTGTGGATTGACGCTTTGCGGATGGTTCTGTTTGTGTAGCCCCTGTCACCTTCAGTCCCCAGGTGATTACGGTAGAGGTAGAAAGCGCCGGATCACCCCGTGGAAGAAAAACACCACTTCGCAATTTGGAGGCGGGGAATGAGGCAGAGACAGCTCGGTTACGGTAGCAGCGGAGTGGAGAATTGCATGAATAAGTAAAAAAAGGTGATGGGAACGCAGAAAATCAGCAAAACAAGATCACATGAGAAGGTCAAGAAGCAACGTGGTTTCAGCCACATCGTTCTCTCCGCAACGTTTCAATGATCGCTCACAACGTCGATGGTTTGGTTTGATGTTTGGTTTGTGAGAAAATCGCTCAAACTGGAGCATCTGGGTGTTTCTGTGCTGATTTCGGTTTCTTCTTGGACTGAATCAGAGTTTATGTAGCCTTGCACTGGGATTCGGATGCTGTTTAGACGTGGAATGCGAACTTTTCAAGTTATTTGACTTGAGGTTCGCGAGTCTACCGATCAGAAAATGACCCGATAATTCAGACGTACGGGCGGTCACACAATTGCGCGTTGACCTCATTGTCAGCTGCTTTTCCCAGCAACAGATCCAACAAAGATTTGTCCTGAAGGTGTCACTTGTAGAGGTCAAAGCGGCGGTGCAAGTGTGAAACAATTTTGTCAATGAGATTCCCCGAATTCCAGATTTCAATGAGATTGAAATGAACCATTTGTGAAATTCAGTCAATGGACGATCATCTCGTCAGTCTATCTGAACGGAGGCGCCTTTGGGGTTCATTTTCACAAGCGCGTTTACAATAAAACAGTTTACCTGGCTCCTCAACCCTTCTGCTGTCGTCCGGCAAGCGCCACTCGCCCCACATCAACGACCCATGCGCCTCTCTTCCTTCATCATCGCTTTGCTGTCGCGCCAACAATCAAAATTCACCGAAAACGTCATTCCACCGTAGACCGAATCGCCAAAACACATCTGAGTTCTTTCCCACCGGCTGCGCGACTTCCATTGTCTTCTCGTTCTCTCCGCCCCTCCGCGTGATCACAAGATCGCCGTTCTTTCCAGTTTCGACGCAGCGATGTGGGACGAGCAGTACATCGGTGTGGTCTACCTCCTCCTCGGAGTGATCTACACGCTCCCGGCGTTGGTCTGCATGTCCGTCCTGATCCAGCCGCCGCTGGTGCATCAGTCGTCGTTCAAGATGATGTGCTTCATCGCGTTGATGGACATCTGCAACCTGGTCGCGTGCTGCTTCTTCGCGGGCGTCTACTCGCTGACCGGCGCCAACTTCCACAACACTCCCAGCATGCTGCTGGTGGGCCGCGTTTCCCTGGCGCTCTGGGTCGCCTACTGCGCCATCAACATCTTCCTCGCCTTCGACCGCCTCGTGTGCTTCTCCTCGCTGCGCTGGTCGCAGATGCTCTTTGCAGGCAAACGCACCTTCCTCTGGATCCTGCTGGCGCTGCTCGCCGGCGGCCAGATGATGATCGAGTTTGACGGCCAGCAGCGCTACCACTACGACTCCTCCATCGGCGGCTGGCGCTTTGAACTGCTCCCCGAGGGCACGGTAGGTCCACCGCGCGCATACGGTAGCGACCGACCGCGCGCTTTCAGAAGAACTACCGGCACATGTTCATCAACATCGGGACGTTCGCGACGCTCGTCCTCCTCTACTCCTCCATAGTGCTCGTCGTCTTCAAGAAATCCACGCAGGACAAACTTCAGATTCAGGTAGACCAGAGCAGCAGCAGACCGAGCTGATGGCCTCGTTTCAGGCGGCGTTCCAGTCGGCGGCGATCTGCGGCTTCGCGATGGGCGCTGACATCTTCTGCATCATCGTGCAAAACATCCACAATCCCTCGGTCGCCATGTGCTACGCGGCCAACTTCGCCTGGCAACTCGCTCATGGTCAGTTTTCTAGGCAATACTGTAATCGATCTGCTGGTTTAAGGCGGCACGGGCTACGCGTGTCTCATCATGAACAGAACGATTCGCGAAGCGACCATCCACCACTTCTCCGGGATTCTCAAGTTGTGCGGAGTGAAGGACAGCAGGATCACCAAGGTTGTAACGATCAGCACCTCTCAGCACGTGTGACGGAGATGTGATTATCGATAGCCCGTGACGTCCAGAAGGGCCGCGTTTTCCGGAACTGTAGTTGTGCCAGCCGAGTGATTTTTCGTTCTCTTCTCGCAATTTATCTTTGGGAGGTTAATTCCGGGCGACTGATCCCACCAGGAGAGCCGAACAGAGTTGTCTCCATCGCCATTTTCAATCGAAATCATGAATTCACATGCATTCAATGAGCAACGCTCAATTCTGCTCTCTGGTCGCCTGACTCTCTTCACGCCTCTGGTCGCCTGACTCTCTTCACGCCGCTGCTCGCGAACAATAGATTTCCGCCGCGTTGTATAAAAGCAAAGTGCGTCCCTCATTACTCGTCGGTGGACATGGAGCGACGGTGCCAGAATCCGCCGGCGTGGGGGCCGCTGATATCGTGCGATCGCAGTGGCATACCGGAGTCGCTATTCCACTGGAATCCCGACCTCCGACGTAGTCACGCCGGGTACACGACCTCTGGACGTAGCGATGTTTCATCGTCAGTTCGGCGGAGAAGATCAGATCTCCTGTGCCGGTTGGAATCTTCCATCGCCAGCTCTTCCGTTCAACAAATTTTTGAAAAATTCACCCTTTTGACCGACGACGTGGTCGCGGTCGTGAAGTGGGAGATGCAAACAGGCGGCCAATCAGAAATAAAGGCAAAAAACAATAAAAATTCTTCAGCTCGAGGAACCGTTTAGAGCAAGCACCAAGAGTGCCGACCGAGTACAACGTGTGAAATAAAGAAATACTAAATTGCATTCAAATATAAAAAGTTTTATTAAAACCGAGTGTCACGCGCACTCTGCGCGGACTTCAGATGAACCGGCATAAATCTTCAAAAGAGATGATTCCACGTGTCCTTCTCGTTCCTAAACGAAGTCACATTCAACGTGAGAAGAGCTGAAGAATCACTTACTCTTGGACTTGCACACGAGTGACCGGGAGGCGCTTGTGGAAGAGCTCGATGAAGGGAATCGTCTGCGAGTTCTCGCGACCGAAACTCGCCACGGCGACCACTTTGTTCTCTCTAAATCCCAATTCTCTGCACTTTCCCGTCACTCCGGTCAATCTTGCCTGAAATAATAGAGGTTGAAGGAGCCCTGCGCGTCTCCCTTGAGCACAAAGTCGCTCAGATCGCGCGAGAATCCGGCGAATCGCACCGGGTGGTCGAAGAGAAGCGTCCAGAAGAAGGGCGTCGAGTGGAGGGCGCCCTTCCGCCCCGCCAGAACCCGCGCCACCGTCCGTCCGTGCATCTGTGCCATCTGGTAGTGCTGGATGTTCACCGGGTCGCACGTTCCCGCAAAGTACGGTAGAGGAAAGGCGCACGCGTCGCCGATCGCGTGGACGTCGGCGACGTTCGTCCTGAAGTCCGCGTCCACGGGGATGAAGCCGCCGGCTCCTACCGTAACCCCGCTGCGCTCGAGCCAGCGAGTGTTGGGGATCATGCCGATGCCCGCGATCACCAGATCGGCC